>JAQQRF010001510.1:0-11227 GCA_030523145.1 Trissolcus brochymenae | reverse complement strand
TAACAATTGAAATATCTACAGAATGATATTTTTATATGTTTTTAATATTCAATGAAGTAATTGTGACATCAATTTGAAAAACTGAAATATCCTTACACTAACGGTAGAGGGTACGTTTACCTTAATACAAAATATACTTCAAATTTTACATGTTTTTAATGAAAAATAAAATCAGTTATTCTTTTATTAAAAATCACTAAAATCAGGACAGCGCGCCCTCATTCCCCTAGTTAGTCTAAATTGTGAGCTTAATTATCTATTATCTTTTGTTTTAACTCATTGTTTATCATTTTAGTACTCGCGAATCTTACAAACTAATTATAAACTATTTGTTCGATATTTGATGATGTTTAACAAGTTGTGCTTTAATTTATTTACTTATTCTAAGTTTAAATTAGAACCTTAATTTATATACTTTTCAAGCGGTTTCTTAACTTTAAGTTTTAATTATATAATTTTCCATCTAAAGTTTAATATAAATAGAAAATAAATTGTTATTAACTTTCGAATTATTATTTAATTCTATTGTTTGAATATTATTTATGACTGAAACTAGTCGAGACAACTCATGCACAGCATCTGTTTTAGGTTTTCCCAGATACGGAAAATGTGAATGAAAAAAGTGTTTAGGGGTCTGTTTGTTTAGGCGCGTATATAATTTTGGATTTTATCGCGCTGCGATCTTAAGTCGCAGCGACAGAGCAACTCGTAATATTTATGACTGTATTCATTCCTGGTCCATGTGTTTTTCTTTTTTTTTTATTCTTGTTCTGGATTAAGTTTTTTTGGAATGAAAAGATTTTTAACTGTTTTATTCATGATTTATGGCACTTGGAATCGTGTGGTTCAAAGATGCTGCTGGTTAATTTTATTCACTTGAATATTACCGGTTAAGTCGGCAAAGTCGATTTGCCGTCGGTAACTTGCCATCACATAGTTGTCACCATATGAATTTATCGGCACTGTATTTTGTTCTGTAAGTTTACGAACACACGTTCGTCAGGACGTAACAGCCTCAGAGAAATCTCTGAACGAAACAAAAACGTACCCAGTAGCTTACTCACCATGGACGATCTACAAAATTACAAGTTGCAGCTCCAACAGGTTAGTTTTCTTTCTATTGTATTGTTTTTAAATTTTATTTTATATATGATATTTTCTTTTTGCCTTTATCAATTAATACAATTATAATTGAAATAATGAAATAACTAATTTCAAATTTCGAAAACTTTCTTCTAACATATTTTAGCAGCATAAATGTAGATAAATTACAACATTTTTATGTTTTATGTTTGATTATGTTTTATAGGTTAGTTAGTCATGTTCCACTGAATGAACTTTTGCTTTAAGTTAGAGTCGTTCCTACATAGCAGTATATTTCAAAAGAATATTTAAAAAGTATCTTCTGTTTTAGGTCGAAGCAGCTTTAACTACAGATCCTGAAAATGAGGAGTTACTGAAACTGAAAATTGATTTGGAAGAGGTGATAGAGTTAACGCATGATTTAATAAAGTCGCAACAACAAGAGAAAACTCAAGGGAATTCGAGTACTGATAACAAAGACCCTGCTTTAATAGCATCATTGACAAGTAAATGGAATGTTGGAGATCAATGCATGGCACCTTGGAGTGAAGATGGAAAGTAAGTGGTAACAAATTTGTGCAACAAAAATTAATTTTATTTTTGTTTTGATCCAAAACCACCCATTACTCTGATTTTCCTTGTGATTGCACTAAAACAAAGATGATGAGAATATGAAAAGTTACTATGCATATGTATATAATTAAATAAAAATGTTATTTTATGGCATTAAAATTATCATCGGCAGTAAAGTTCGATTAAAGCAAGTATGGTGCTTACAACCTTTTCAACGGTTATGTAAAAAAATAAAACACAGATTTTTTCATTGCAGCATTCATTTAAAAGATTACGAATAATAATTTAAAAAACATGTTGAGACAAGTTGTTAATTTAATTGGATTGTTGCAGATACTACGAAGCAACGATAGATGCTATTAGTGAAGATGGCGTAGTAAACATCACGTTTAACGAGTACAAAAATACTGATGTCACAATGATCAACCAGCTGAAATCTATGGCAAAACGACCTGCATCCGATTGGGCTGATCAGAAATCAAAGTAAGCAAAAAAAGTGGATAATATAGATTTTTTAGAATTAAATAATTTTATTTCATTTTATACTGAAAAAATTTATATCGATCAGAACTTGAGTCGTAATAGAAAGTATACTAATTATTTTTTCGTTTGCTCTTCCTTTCATCATCGTATAAAACTGTATGAAAACTTTTGATGTCTTCTCATCTGATATTACGTTGTGTTGATTTATCCCCTGGTGATGTTCTGATTTTGGCACACAGAAAAAGGTAAAACCAAGGATAATAGACCCTGTAACAATTTTTCATTGAAAACTGAGTTGCGAGCTTTAACCATTTTTTCAAAATAGAGTTAAATAAATTTCAAGTTTTTATTTAAAGAGCTGCAACCTTGTTTTCATATTTTATAATATAAAAGCAAGTTTGTATAATGTTTATATTATATATACTGATAACTGTATATGAAAATATAAATAATATTTGCTAACTAAAATTATTTTTGTATTCCAGAAAAATGCAGGTTGCCGCTGTGGCTGGAAACGATCCGAATAAACAGAGAGAATATCTAAAGAAAAAGAAGCAGAAAAAACTTCAAAGGTTCAAGGAATTAGAGGAAGAGAGAGAACAAGAAAAAAATAAATGGCTTGCTTTTGCTAACAAGGTATTTTAGAAAGTTCTTAACAGTTATATCATTAAACAAATAGTCAAATGATATCATGTTCACGTTATGGACTAAATTTTGGGGAAAAATTATAATTATTCCTAAGGGTTGAAACCATGATATTTGGATTCACATTTGGCCAAAATAACATAAGCTCTTATGGCAAGTGTGAAAAAGTGTGTACAACTAATTTTATAAGTGAAAAACCGAAAGTCAGATTTTGTTGGAAAATGTAAAAATTAACAAATTCTATACCAACCTGTAACAAAAACAATTCTTTTAAAAAAAAATAAGTTTTTTTTTATCAAAATTTCTTTTATTATTAAGAAAGATAATATTGTAATCGAAAAAACATTTTGTGAATACTTAAATAAAATCTTAGTAGTCCTTGATCTAAAAGTTTGTTTCTTGTTAAGATTGGGCATTCTTCTTTAACGTTATAAAAATGTTTGTAAATAACGATAATATTTTGTTCTTTATTGTAGTCATCTTAAATTGTTTTAAATATATTTTCTTCATATTTGTTTTGTTATTTTATTGTTGTTTTTTTTATTTTTCAGTCATCGAAAAAAGGAGTGATAAAGAAGAGCATATTTGCAACTCCAGAGAATGTTAACGGAAGAGTAGGAATAGGTACCTGCGGAGTCAGTGGCAAAGAAATGACAAAGTTCAGCAACGGTGAAAAGTGGCGAAGAGGAGCTTGAAATGACTGTAAATAATATTATATCTGAAACGAGCTGTTGCTGGTTTCGGTGAAAACTTAAGTGTCTATAGACTTTGAATGTGTAAATGATTGTGGATCAAATGAATGTGAGCTGATGAAAAATATTTTGTATCATTAAGTGAATTGGGAAAAAATAGCATTCAATGAAACAATTTGTATTATACAAAAAGTAATTATGTTGCTTAATTGGTACGTCAAATGAAATTTTAGACGTTACAAAATTGTAAGCTATCATAACATTGTTGGCTCATAATTTACTTATAAAAGATGTATGTAGTTCAAATGTAAGAATAAAAATGTTTATTGCGAAAAAAGATTGTATTGTTTCCTTATTATAGTTGGCAGCTTATATTGTGTGGTTCACAGGTATATTTTTTGAACATGGATAATTTTTCTTTTGATGCGATAAACAAGGCAACACGCTTACCGATTGCAGTCAGCACCTCGACATAGGCAAAGCAGAGTGCGTTCCAGTCTTTCTTACTTCAGTCAAGTTTCATTACGATAGTCGGCCGTAACAATTGTCCTCGCATCTTTTGCTGACTTTATTACATAATGTCGTAATGAATCACAGAGCGAGCAAGGGAGGGTGTGAAAACGTCAAAATCATTGCGCTTACGATCGAGTGGTTGGTTATATTTTTAGATGCCCAACTTGACGCAGGTTAAAAAGGAAAGTTTTGACAAGCGACAGAACAGTTGTACTGCTCTTTATTTCAAGATATCAAAATGCCTGCTCCGCCACCTCCACCGCTGTCCAACTTGGAGCAGCAAAATTGTTGTAAGAAAAAGGATTCAGCTGAGGGCAATTCACTTCCAATTTGGAATAAAATAGCCCTTACATCTGCTGAAACTGAAGTCGAAAATTTAATATCTAGATTCGAGCTCAAAGATGCGGAAGTTACATATTTCTGCCAAGTCAAACCAATTCTCCAAGAAGGGCCTCAGTATGTTGTTCTTATTTTTCATTGTTTAACATGTTTCAAATTATTGATAAAGAATGATTCGTTTTTATAATAGATAAATAAATGATGACATACATGTTTTAATATATTTGTATTCGTTTAAAGATGCGGTTTAGTGGCTTTGGCAATGGCATCACAGGCATATACAAATCCGGTCTCTGTGAGTCAGTTATTAGCTGAGGCCAGAGTACGTGGCTTTACCCAGCATGGTGAGGTGTATAGTGTAGATTTCATGGGAACATTGGCTGCCGAGTATCTACCAGATCACCGACCCGAAATTCTTGTCGATCTGCAGAGTTGTCCTGACACGTTGACCCATGCTTTAACTCACGGTGCCATAATACTTATTCCTTATGACTCGGATTTTAACAATGCACCTTGTTTAAAAAGAGGTCACAAAGCACACTGGGCTTTACTTGTTGGGCTCATATCATCTAGGTGAGACTAAAATAACAATTTTTGCTAACTAAATCAATTTAGTCAGATCAATTCCCTTCATCTGATAGTTCAACGTGTAATGAATTATAACACGCTTTGACAAATAAAGATTTATGACAAATTGCAGACAAGGATATCATGTTTTGGCAAGGCACGGAAAGTCACGTTATTTAGCTTGCTGGCCTATGCGTGACTTGATTGAAAGCAACGGTAATCTTGAGGAAGAAGGAACCGCTCGACACGCTGGAGGTTACGTGATACCGAAGGGAGGCGTTGGTGGCCAAAGGGGTTTACGGAGTAGAGCTTTGGCTCTACATCCCTATGTTTAAGAATCTGTTTCTCTGTTATACAAATCTTTCGCATGTAAACGCATAACTTCGCATTTTACTTTGATATTTTCATTATGTTCAAGTTTCAATTTTTATCGTTCAATTTCAAGGGGGTAAATAGATTCATAGTGAATCAGAAAACAACTCCGCTGATTCAGACGTGGTATTATTTGGATGCATTTAGGTGTAATAATAACTTTTGTCCATTGTTGAACAAAATGTATCATTTATTTATTATTATTAAAAAGAAAAATCCTAGATGAAGAAATTAATTACTAGTGTCTGTATATCAAAACTATTTTATTTATTAATTTATATCATCAACTGAAAATAGTTTAATTCGAAATACACGCTCTGCTGAAAAATATATTGTTTCTTGATTTTATTTCTTCCTCCATTCAAAGAACGTTGAGCAATTCTGAAGGCAAGACATTCATCCGTTTTAAATATTATGATACAAATATGTTTTTCTTCTTTCTATTCTTCATTAATAATAATAATTTTTTCTCGTCTACTTCAATTGAAGCATCGGATGCAATAACCAGACTTGCGCTCGAAGATTATATTTTGAAAACGAAAAAGTATCGAGAAAATGATTGATTTCGATATACTTTGTTGTTCTTTAAATCAAAATAAACATCTTTGTCACTCAAAGAATATCGAAATAAAAAATTTCCTCGACACTTTTTTGATTTAAAAAGAAGGCCTCCGAGCGCAAGTCTGGTTATTGCATCCGACGCTTTAATTGTACTTCAAATTTTCCGCTGCTTCAAGTTCCCCTAAATTTATAGATATTTTCCTATCAAAAGCAGACAACATAACTAGATCAAAAATCAGTTGTATTCTAACCTCATCATAATAAAAGTGACTGGAGAACAAAATATTTTCAATGTTTTCGTAATATACACCAATAGTAATTTTTGTTGTTGTTATTTTATACTTTTCTTCACTTTCATAACACGGAAAATTTATTAAAACGAATGGTTTGTTTCAATTTAAGGAAGCAGTTTGAATATCATGTAGTAATTTCAGACATTTTTCATAATCAAGCCATGTGAAAAGTCAAACAAAAATATGAGGAAGAACTCGTTTGTACAATGTAATTTATTAAGCTTAAAACTGATGAGTCGTTTTGGTTTCAATGTGAGTCATGAAAAAACTTATTTCCGAATTGTACACTACGTAAGTAGGAAAACGAAAGTAATCAAAATCCATTATTTAATTTTTACTGTTTACATGTTAATATTTTGAAATGGTCAATTGTTAACAAACATTTTTAATAGTTATACAAAATAATATTAATTCATTACAAATTAAATTTTTTTTTCATGCTCAAGATATTGACAATAATAATAATGTTCCAGAATAAAATGCTCATCAACCCTTGGACTAGAAGCTTTTCTTCAGAGAGGCGAGCTTACGGCTATGATTTTATGTACGACCAACTGCGTTCTTATGGTCCCAAAAAATTGTTCCAAAAAGCAGTATCTCCAGCCGCAATCAATCCAAAAATAATAAATAATATCAGCGAGCACAAAGGATATCAAAAGAGCATTGAATTCTCAACAAAAATACGGAAATATTCCGAGTTTGGTGACATAGAGACATGTTTAAATATATATGAATCAATGTTAAAGCAAAACGTTCGACCCTTGCCAAGTAGTACTACTTTGATGTTCGTTGTCATAGGCAGTTGTTCTGGGAGAAAAACAGGAGTGCAAGCACTGCATAAATTACATGCATTATTGAACTACTACAACGTGAAACTTAACGATTTGAATTACGTAAGTGCTTTGCAAACCTGCTGCAGGTTACAGTGCGGTCAAAAAGGGCTGAGCTTCTATGATGAGATGAAACAAAAAGGTACAATATCTTGTCATGACATTTATCGACATGTTCTTGAGTGTGTATTTTACAGCGATGAAAATACATTTGAAACCAATCTGATTATATGGCATAGGATGTTAAAAAGTGGCTTAACACCCAAATTAACTACCTACAAAATTTTGCTGTCAAATTTGATCTATGCGCAGTGCAGTATAACTAAGCTGGATAGGTACTTGACAAAAGGAACCGACAGAATTGAGATCCATGTTCAGGAGAATGGAGAAACAAATCTGTTCGCCAGAGTCCCGGTGCTGTCCAAGTCTTCGTTGACAAAGTTTAAAGATAAAAATGGAAACATCTCTTTGAAAGACATTTTCGAGAAAGACAAATTGTTGTTGTTGGGAGGGTGTAACAATATATTACGCACGATCAAGGCTCAAGGGTACATCCCTGACGAGACGATCATAACTTGGCTCTTACGTCTTTTACCTGACTCGATTTTTTTGGAAGATGAATTCATAAACCAAGCTGAAAAGATGCAAATTCAATTGACTCCTCAGTTATTTAATAATCTAATCAAAAAAAGATGTCTCAGGTTCGAATACGAAGCTGCAAAGGTAATCACTTTTTTCCTTTAAATTTAATTTGGACATTTTTGTTGATTAGTGTGTTATTAAAATTGAATGAATAAATTAATCTTTTTACGGTTACAGGATGTTCTTGCTTCTATGGAAGCATATGGCGTGAAACCTAACGAATCAACCTGGGAGGCTTTGGCGTACACATGCCATCACTATACAGATATAGAAAAATTTTTGTATCTTGTAGGTGAATGTCACGGGACAGCCAATGAAGAAACTTTACGGACAATCATTAAAAATATTGGTCACACGAAAAGCCATTATAAATTTTATAACTTAAGCCACTTGATGAGATATATGTCTGAGAATCAATTGCAGCCGTCGGAAAAGACCATTAAATTGTTAGATTCTATTATTAGGCAGTGTGAAAATTTAAAAAACAGAAAAGTAAAACATACATTACGTATTGATATTGCTGTATTGTATAAGTATTTGACATTTTGTTATTAATAATAATGTTTTTTCTTTTTTTCAGGCTGAGGAATTAGTATCAAACATCCAACTTATTAATTATGGAAAATTTTTAAATTTTTATCACAATTGGAGATACAGTTACCAACAAAATGTTAAACAAAGTTCTAAATATACTAACTCGTTTTGAAAAATAAATTACTTCTGATTTTATTTTAAATTCAGTACATCAAATTTTTTAGCAACAAAAAAGTTTCAATTTTCAATTTTCAGTTTCAAAAAAGTTTCAAACTAAAAAGTGTGTTGCGTATGCGCCTTTTAGGTGTACTAAATACCATACACGTTACGCGTGTCACTTTAAATTGAAATTTTTAAATCTTTCTTATTATTATTACTACTACTATCAATAAAAAATAAACGTGTTTTTTGAAAGTATACAGAAAACTGAAATGAATTTCTATCCCAATACCGGAATGCTTTGAAACTAAATGAGGTATACTGAAATTCAAGAATATGGAAAACTCAAATGATAAAAAATAAGATGCAAAATTATTTTAATTTAAAAAAAAAACATTCAAAATCGGGTTACGAAGTTGAACTATTGAAACATGTTTTAGTATTCTGTATAGAAAATTTATTTTTAGGTATCACTTAATTTGCAGTTACTCAAACACATACGCGCTGCGCGTGTCAACTTCAATTTTGAAATACAGTTACTTACAATAAACTTGATGGAAATTGTTAATTTATTGCTCAAAATAACATTTCTGATTATCTAAGGATAGCAATAGAATTTTTATAAAGAAATGTAACAAAGATGATTTTATAATTTTTTATCCGTAAAGAATTACGTAAAGAAATTTCTTCAAGAGAGAAAAGAAGTTATCATCACTTATTTTATTTTTAATAATTAATTAAATCAATATTCCCACAAATAAATTATGATTAATTTGTTTATCAAAAAAAGTAAAAATTACTTTCGGATTACTTTTTTTCATTTCAAATTATCCCGCCAATAAGGAAAGAGGAATGAAAGTAAAGTTGACTGATTCAGATTCGTTTCGATACATAAGCCAATTCATGATGCCATGCGCCTTTTCTCTTTAGTGGTATGCAAATCCGAATGTAGATTGTAGATATATCTTCGAACCGTATAAACACTAAAAATCGTTAGTCCGAAATGGTAATGTAATACCGACCGAATAGTATATTATCTTGAAAATTCATAGATCCGAATGAAGGGAGCCGTGAATTTTGTTAGCACCGAATTAATGATCCATTCTTAAAATATATTAAAAATGGTGTCTATGTACGAATCATTGTGTGTCACATACTCGTGACAGGTAGAGGCATAAAACCTTATTTATTAATAACATTTTAAAACAAAATAAAAAATAATTATTATAAAATAATTAATTAATTTTATTTATTTTTTTTATCTATTGTGTTTTGGGTAACGTCGAACAACAGTTACCCTATAAGCACAGAATATTATTTTAATTTTCTAAATATGTCCGATCAAAAAATGTATCTGGATCATCCTACGTAAATGAAAATATTCTAGGCATATTTTCAAAATATTTTCTTGGCGGACATACTTATAGGGTGGATGTTGTAAACAAGAGGACAATATCCATTTTGGAAATGCTGCTAGGCCTGCGGTAATAAATCCAACATTCATCTTCCGGCAGATGATAAATAAATAAAATTAAATAAGTAAATAGTTTATTATTTTTTAATATGGGAGTTCGTTTTGAGAGGTTGAGCGTGACACACGTGTTTTGATTGCGCTCCCGAATCGATATAGTTTTGATAAATATATTGGTACCTTTTTTTTTTTTTTTTTTTTACAACAAATAGTTCATTACGAGAAGTGAAACGGTTGTGACTAATTGGATAACTTTTTTGTGTGTATGAAACTTGTTTATTGATTCCTGGATTGAGTAGGGAACCCGCTGACAAACAAGTGGCCACATGCAGAAGAATTCAGACATGGCCGGCTTAACTGAACAACTACAAAAGTTAAACTCGCAGATGTCCTCTTTCAGTGAAAATCAGGAAAAAATAATGACATCAGTAAAATCCATCGAGGACAATGTGAGTAAACTTACAGAAGATGCTTTAAGACAAGAGCGAACACTACAATTGATCCAACAAGAAAACGAAACACTGAGAAGAGAAATTAATCAACTAAAATCTTTACAAGAAAATCAAATGCAGTCGGCACGTGAAAATGAAATTAAAATCTCAGGCATTCCACACAATCGAGATGAAATTCTATTACTTTATTTTACTGAAATTATGAAAGCCTTGGATTTAGATATACCAGATATTGCTGTAAATTCGATATTTAGGCCAAAATATAAAGATACTATTATTGTACGGCTTCTTCGCCGCATCGATAAGGAAATTATTTTGAACAGAGCCAAACAAAAACACCTGACTGGCCGGGACATTGGTTTGAATCTGAATGGGAATTCAAATATATACATCAATGAATCTCTTTTACCTATCGCAGCAAAAATTTTTTTCAAGGCAAGAAAAATCAAGAAAGAATTCCAAATTAGTTTTGTGTGGCACAAAAAGTTTTTCTGAAGAGAGATGAAAGTGACTCAACTCTCTGCATTCGTTCACCCGAGGAGATTGATCAATTGCGAGAGGCCCTTTTGATGAGCGGACAACACCAGATCCGACCTGGAGACAGATCAAGCGCCATACAAGCAAATAGAAAATTTCCAGAAACTAGCGATCTACAGGAAATGGAGATATCCTATCCTATATGGATAGGATATCTATATCCTATATCCTATATCTATATCCTATATCCTATCCTATGGAGATAAAATGAAAATTACGAAAGGCGTTTTTTTTGCTAGAGGCCATAGAGGTGTGCGGATTTCAGATGAGAGAGAAATTCTGATGATCACTTTTGCGGACGACACATTTATATTTGCAAACTCATCCATCGACTGCCAGGATAAACTGAATGAACTTGATTTTTACTGTGAGCAAAATGATTTGATCGTTAATGCCAGCAAGACAAATATTATGTACTTTTTTAAAGGGAGACCGAAAAAATCACGCCCAGTATACTATAAGGGTATGAGATTAGAATATG
>JAQQRF010001509.1:0-11516 GCA_030523145.1 Trissolcus brochymenae | reverse complement strand
CTTAAATTTGTTGGAAACTGCATTTTAAGTTTCATTAGTTAAATTTTATCATACTATGGGTTATAAATGTTATCGTTTTATTCAATGATAAAATTTTATGTTTTTAAATCTTTAAATGACATGCTTTGAGATCATGAAATTTTCCTCAGTGTAGGGTCATTTCTATAATTATAATCATTTTGATTTGTCAAATATAAAAAAAAGCGTATCAGGAAAATAAACTGAGATGTAAACTCGCGTCACGTAATGTCCTCTGTTGGCGTCATTGAGGTTCATTTTATAGGCTTATAAGACCTCGGGATGGTCATTTTATGGCCCTAGTGTGTTCCGAGAGTTGCATGTTGCAGTTGTCCCTCTGATAATTCCCCGGAAGATGGTTATGTTTAACCCGGCTTGTTTCCGTTTATTTGTTTACATAAACATTAATGTTGATGCGCCGCGATGACATGTTTTGATAAACTTAACGCCTCGCCAAATATGCGCAATTATTCCCGCGCATTTTTCCCCGTCGAATGTTTATCTGCGCAGGTGGCGCCGTTATCACTCCATTACTCTTTCTCTTAAAAAAAAGACATCCCTTCACTATCTAAATTGCCATACATCCTAACGACCAATCGATGTTCATTTCCATAATAGTTGAGCGTATCAAATTCATCCTACCGAAGACGTTTATCTGACATTTATTTGATGACGCGTTCTAAGTAGAAACGGCGAGAACGTGGAAATTTCACCTACTTTCAAGGTGTTTAACGCAGTGAAAAAATGTTTATTCACAACGATCACGCGTGGCTTTTCCGCGAATATACGTAGGGTTTTTTTTTTTCTTTTTTTTTTTTTATCAAGTATCTTTGTTCGGTTGAGTTTCGAGAGCGTTAGTATGATTAGATGCACACGTCACGATAGAGCCATTGGCACGTGATTGTACCCGGGTCATCAATATATCGCCAGTCTTATCGCTGTCGTCGCTGTTTCATCACGGAATCATCATCGCCACAGTTGTAATCATTTGATGGGTCGAAATCATTGATTCCATGCAGTAATGTGATGCACACATTGAGAAAAATATATCCAAGTAACATTAACGAGAGATACACTAATAAAAGTTTCTTCGGATATAAAAAGTATTTTTTAAGATCATATAACCTTTTTTTAGTACCCACTATTTGAGTTAGTATTTAGATTTACTAACAAAAATCTATAGTTCGTTTTCATGAATACTATAAAGTTTTGGTATAATAACTATAGTTAATATGGTAATTTTAACTGTTCCTTCATAATTTAAACAGTAATCGTTATAAACAAATGAGTATATGTAACAGCAAAAATCTTGATCCCGAATTTTGAGCATTGATTTTTTTTTTTTTTTTTTTTTATCAAACGGAACATATTGCTCAAACAGTTCAATTTAATTTGTTATTCAATATAAATATTTAAAAATTTAAATAATTATGTTAAAAGATTATGTTAAATGTGAAAGCAGGTTTATACAACTCAACACATTAGTTTTTTTAACTTTGTATATTAGTCAACATGAAAATTATCATTGTTATATCAATCAATGTACATCTGTTGCTTTAACTAATTCATTTGAGTAATAACAACTACATACGGTTTTTACATTAACTTATTATTATGTACTATTATTATTTTTATGTACGCCATACAGTGTATAATTAATACAACTGCAATTTGTATTTATTCAATCTAAAACAGCTTTATTTGTAATTACAACATACTTTAGTAATCACAAACTTTTTTGATGTAGTCATTCAAACCAAACATTGTTTTCAGTGCACAAGTTTAACCAAATCAGTTTTTATTCCGTAATGAATGATTTTATTCTGAGAATTATTTATTGCTTGATTAATTATTCATTTATATGAAAATGATTTAAATATGAAATGTAGGTTTGACAAGTTTATATTACATTTTACTATAGGCAGTTAAACTTTCTCTGTTTTTCATAATTAAAAACTGAATTGAATGTCGACAGCAATCAATCGTATACTAATGAAATAAATTACCGAACTAAAATGAAACAAAAACATAATTTTTAAATACCCTGGTATTTCAAAAATGTTTAACGCAAAGTTCGATGACAAATTACAATTTTATACAATTTAACCAATAATAAAATTTACAAGCAGGAATAGTGCATTTCAGGTTTCACAGTCTCGTCACACGATTCCTCGGTATCATAGTAAAAATTACTGTTTCATTACATTTCAAATCATATTACAAATAAACAATAAATTAGATTTCCCAAAATTTGATTAATATATTCGTATAACATTTTAACAAATTTCACTTTTTATCCAACAACTTAATTTTAACATATTACTCATCAAGTTATTGAACATTTTGGTGCAACTTTTTTCTTGACATTTTTAGTTTTTTTCTTTTTTTTTAATATACATAATCTTCCCAAAAACCGAAAACTTTTTTCCAACTAAATGTTTTTCACAAATGCATAATCCGGATGAGAATTGAATTATTTAAAAACCATTTTCAAAGTATTTTGCTAACGGAAAGACACATTTACAGAGTTTGGTTTTTTATGACTATTTTTTTAAGTTTCAGCATGGTCTAGATGAACAACTTTTGACTGACTGTTTAAAGAAGAGCTTATATTCGCAGAGATTCCAATCATTAGCAAAAAAAACCTCATTTTATCAACGAATTGTAAAAACAAAACTGATAAAATCCATACTACAATATAGACAAATGGAGATACTCATGCATCAATTTCGTTTTTTTTTTTTTTTTTTGCAATAACAATTATAGTCGTTTATGATATCCACCAATTAGTACGCTTTCAGTACATTGATAGTACAGGAGCCATTAACAAGAAAAACAAACAAAAAATTGGAAAAAAGATATTGTACCGGGTAGCAATTCGAGAAACCCATTCCCACTCAGCGAAATCCATCAATACTCATTGCTAACGAACGCGTGGACCGATGTCAAAACGACAATGCATCACCGTTATAACCTAATACAATTTATACCTCCGCGATATATGAAACAATATTGAAACAAATCGTCATGCATCATTGTACGAACAATCCGACGGTATTATCAGCGAACACTCTTTCCCTCCCTCCCCCGCCCATTTGCAAACCCCGGACGTCTGCCGCCCCCACCCCTCCGCCGCTATAACGGGGAAGCCGAAGTAGACATAGTTAGCTCGTGCTTATCGGTCGAAGTAGGTTGTGGTGACGAGGATCGATTCGAATAGAGCGGCATTGTCCTCTCCATGAACGACACCCAACTTTCCAACCAGCCTCCTCTCTCATGTCGTTCTTTTCTTTCCACCGCACTTTTTCTCTGTCCCGATGGTTTTGGAGAAGGGGGGGGGGTGAGAGAGGGGGGGGCGACTGTAAGTTAGCTGATGGACGTACAAACATCCTGATATGCAATCCGTCAAGTGATTGCTCGCAGACGCTGCTAAAAAAGCGATGAGTCGTTGTGAACAGGCGACGTATCGGCGTCGGATTTGCATCGCGACGTTGTTTCGCGTTTTACGACGTCGTTACGACGAAACAGCACCTATTTATGATGGCCGGGGGAGGGAGACGCCCGACGGGGGCGCCATCTATCGAAGCCAGAACTTGTTTTCTGTAGCCAGACTGGTGATTCGTAAATGATTGGATCTGTTGCGAGTTTATGCCCCGGCGTATTTCGCTGAGTCCGGGAGTTTTGTAGGTTAGGCGGTGTCGTAAATCGATGTTCATCATAACAATTTTTGCCTGCGCGTGAAAAAGCAGTGAATATTAATTATCGCGTCGGGGGGTAACACTCTAATTCCGCTAATATACGTCAGATTTATTAGTTCCGTTAGTGTAATGGCCGCTACAGAGCAACATAAATTTACTCGAAATTCTCTCATAATAATTGGGCCGACAAGAATTTGTCTATCGCTTAGGGATTGTTTCGTAACAACTAAAACGCCAACTTCAACGGTGTTTTTAACCCGATCGTTAGATTAACCCCCGAACGAAAAATTGGCGGCAAAATTTAAATCCCGATGTAAACCGGGGGAGATTGGAATAGCGATTACGTGGAAATGAATGGCGGGAGATTTGAATAATAATAAATTCGTTTTGAAATGGTAACACTCGCGGGGATTCCCCGCTTTTTGCTCGCTTGTTTTCTCGTATGGCGACAAATCCACGAGACTAACAGACAGGTAATCGAGTTCGGAACACCTCATTTCGGAATAATTGGAATGTTATTGAGCATTCCACAGAGTTGATTGGCGCAATTGCACAAGGACTAGATGGCGCTTTTGTCGGATCTACTCGACGGTATTAATCTTTCCCGCAGGGCACAGAAGGGGTCACCTGTGTCAAATAATAACGTTGTACTTTGTCTGGTGTCGTAATAATGGGTCGTTTCGATTGATGTAGAGGGCGCGTCCAGAGACAAGCACGTCCTAAACACTGTGGAATGCAATTCCCTTTGCTTTTGCGTCGCTCGTGCTTAAATTAATGATGATTTACAAGTTAGACAGCTCGACATGCTCGATTCAAATCGACGTTCCACGACTTTTAGACTCGCTCGTTCGTTCTTTTGTCACCACTAAAACTCGTCGGGTTATATTGGCGCGAAAATTCGAAAAAAACGCAATTTTAGCGAGAATATTACTTTTGTTCCGGTGAAATTTTTTTGTTCACGCTCTTTCTCTCTCATGTGCGATTTTTTTTATAAATCAGAGGGTGAAAATTCCCAACGTGATAATCGCAATTTCCGGCGGCAGAAAGGCATGATACCAATTACGTCACGGCTTGGGCACTGAGACGAGCTGAATTTCAATTTTTGCCGGTAATTTGCAGAGGATGCACTTTTGTCTCGTCGTCGCTCTTTAGTCGTGATACAGATATTCACTAATTAAATAACCGGCAACAAAGAACAACGTGTACCGTCGGTCGACTCCATGAATTTTCTTATCAAAATTTGTCGTTCGAATTTAATAAACAATGAAAGTTAATCAAAGTTAATTGCAAATTTTTTGGGAACACAAAAACGATAGTTCATAGTTGATTTTCTAATTTATGTCTGCATCTTATTCTTTCTCTCGTTAGTCTGCCAAAGATAATCAAGTTTAGATGACTTTAATATTATTACTGCACGCCAACTAAAGGAAAATTTGTGCGATATACCTCATAGCCAGGCTAATTGTATTGTGAAAAGGGCATAATTTAATTTTTTTCGATAAATTCGATAAGTTTTTTTCCCCTTAACCAATCGGAAAAACTTATTTATTTCAATCTATGAAAACAGACCCTTAGTAAAAAGGATCATATATTGTCCATATTGTTGCATATATTGACAATATATAGTTAATATATTGTCCATATATTATCAATATATTAACAATATATTGACGCTATATTGACCTTATATGGTCAATATATGAACAATATATGGATTTGAAATTAATATATTAACAATATATTATTTATATATGGACAATATATGATCCTTTTTACTAAGGACCCAACGATGTGTAAAACTGGTTTAATTTTGAATCGTTAGTTTTGGGATACAAATTAATATAGCAGATACGAAAATGTGACATGCGGTGCCAACTCGATTTTCCACATAATCTTGAAATCGATTACAGCTAATACATTTGATTCTATCAACATCGAATTGAAAACCGAGTGCAATCGCATACTCCCAAACGCAAATGTTACCGCACAAGTGAAATGCAAATAATATCACAGATCGTGATCCGCCGGGGCATTTAAGTTGTGTAAGCTTTTTAAAATTGAAACGCCATTTCTAATTAATCGAACTACAATTTTGCAATCAAAATAAATCACTTGCGTTACGTGCGCTTTAAGTAATGCCCTGACATACACGTGACGCTCTTCGTTTTAATTAAAACTTTCCCGATCCTTAATGACACTGAAACAATTAAACATAAACAAAGAAAAAAAAACTATTGTTTTTGAAAAATAATCGCAGCCAATCCAGATATACGATATATAACATATTTAATTTATTAAATGGCCGTTAGGAGGCGCCATGTTAAAAAGTACCACAAGAAGGCGTCAATTAAATTTTAAGTTATTACGAGTTGGACGAAGAAAAGAGGGATGCTGGAAAAGCGTCTTTCACGGCCAGAAAGGGGTGGTTTCCCCCCGGGAGATGGCGCTTGCGTACATCATGCAAGACTAGCTTATTATTGTGTTTTTATCAAGTCCCGCGTCACGGGTACTTAACGTGTTTTCTTCCGTGATTAATTTGCGTCGTGGGAATCACCTGCAAGACTTACCACGGTGCAGCCGCAAATTAAACTTCTATAAAGCAAGCTGGTACTAATATTTTCTTAGGTTAGAATTCGTTCAACAGTTTGGAAAAAAAAAAAAGAGAAAGAAAATTGAAATAACGACGAGAATAAATAGCGGATTGAAAATTTAATACCGAGATAAAATATTGAGTTTGCGTTTGATCTATCGTATTTTGTTACTTATTTAAAAATTCATCATCTCGCAAATTGATATCATCCCCTAATTTAATCCTCGGGGATGAAAACAAAAAATAACAATAACACGTCAGAAGAAAACCGGCTTTCTAATCGCTCGATCTCAACATTTTTGTCGTCATCGAAAATCATCGAAAAATAGCCGACGATATTGCAAATAATAATAATAATGTCAAGAGAGAGACAGAGACAGAGAACTCAAAAGCATTTCTCATTGTGGGATGTAGGTCGACGTGCCCTATAATAACTGTCTTTTCATAGCTTGATATCTTGGCATATTTTTTTGCATGCGAATCTCTTGTAATTTCACAATCGACTATTCGTTTCGTTGCGATTGAATAAATACGTTAATATAAAAGCTCCGGGGACGTTCGAGACGCTAACGACTTTCGTTATTATTTCAATCAAACACTGCGCGATATTTCAACTCTCCTTAACTTTGCGAGGCAATTGACAATTGAATTCAGGAGACAATAATTTATTCTTCAGTTCGGCCCGATGATGTTTCATCGATTATGTTTGTTCTAACGAACTGTGCAAATTTAACGTCTACGTTGTAAAGTAAATCAAACAAGAACAAAATTTAGATTCATTATAAATCAAATTGACTGCGGTTTTTGGTTATATTATAGACATTAAATTATTGCAATTGATTCGAAGTATCAAACGGTTTTAATTAATCGCTCAGTTTCAAGATATCGATTATTTTCAAGATATCGATTATTTTCGAGATATCGAACCATTTTAAGATATCGATCATTTTCAAGATATCGGTTATTTTCAAGATATCGATTATTTTCGAGATATCGAACCATTTTAAGATATCGATCATTTTCAAGATATCGATTATTTTCGAGATATCGAACCGTTTCGAGATATCGATCATTTTCGAGATATCGAAACGTTTCAAAATGTCCATAAATCCAGTTTCATTCAATCGATGAATCAAATTTTGTTTTTTTTTTATAGTCATACAATATGGTAGGAAAACTTTTACGAGTTGTTGAGTCAACAAGTCAATTAAGCTGATCCTGTGGCGACTTCGATTATTATTCCCACTGGGGGGTTTCATTCGATCATAAAACCTATTCTCCGTCATTAATTTTTATTAGCATCGATAAGAGGAAAAATATTAAAAAAAAAAAAAAAAAAGAAGTATTTCGCGGCAGGTCACCGAACCCCTCAGTATGATTTTAAATTCCAGCGAGATTGAGCGTGCTCCTGATAATTTATATTAATGGATTCGCAATCTTTTTAAATACAAAAAAAATTCAATAGCGCTTCACGTCCGCTTGATTTTTATTCGCTGCTGTGCGATTTATTTTTATTTCATTTCACAAACGCCCACTCAAACTGATCGTCGATTAATTCCCTGTCTGGGCGCTCTTTAATTTTTGTTTTTTTTTTTAATTTTATCGCTTCATTTTTTCAGTTGCTTAATTACGAATTCCATGCACTCCGAACATTTTTGTACAATTAAATATAAAAATACACAGTAACTACGTCAGTTCAATTTCTTGCAACTCAAGGAATAATAATTTTAAAACAAAAAAAAAACAGTTCACAGAACCAACGAAAACTCCTGAATTAGGATCTGTAACTATTAGCAATTAAAAAACTCGAACGCCGTTTATTAGCGATGAATCACTTCGCAGCACGCCATCCTTCACTTATCTCCGGCATCTAGAAGCTTTTTAACCCTCCCTTTTTTTACATTTCTTTCGCCTAACACATTGTCTCTATACTGCTTTATTTTTAATACCTCTTTATCATGCTTTAGCTCTTCGCCTCCTTCATGCTCTGTTTATCTTTCTTTGATGCACGATCAACGGTTTACTTTAATACCGTCCTATTCGTTCTGCTATTAACACAAATCTTCTTTCCCTCCGGACAACTAGCTTCGTATACTACCTCTATTTATGTACTGAACTTGAACAGTGCCGACTTTCGCGAAAATTTCTTGTCCACGCAATCTCGAATAAATTTTATAACGCATCGTTTACATTAATAAGTGATTACCCACACGAAACAAACATTTCAAAATATATTTCATGTATATTTTATACATTTATATAAAGTGGACACAATAGTTATGTACAGTACACATAATTTTATAGAGTTAGTATTACAATTATATATAATCATATTATAAAATTATATTTACTCTCACACGGTCGAAAATTTAAAATATATTTTATATAAATGAAATATAAAATTTTATATCTCGTGTATATGTCATGTATATTTCAAATATATAGCGACAATATCTTATATAAAATTTATATAAATGTAATATAAAAAAATATATATTAACTTTGAAAAAATATATCATATATAATTCGAGGTAAGTGATCATAGCTGATTATATGTAATTGTATAATATTCAGTAAAACTGAATATTTTAGCCAAGAAAAAAATGTATATGATATCATAATTTGCTCTGATCAAGCACAATAAATTTTGAGACTTGTGATAGTTAATAATAATAGAATGAAATTTCTGTAGTCGTATGATTATACATAGGCAGAAAAATATTTTAACTTGATATTTCTGTAGTAAATTGCAATAACCATTCAAGTATATATATGTAGATATATTTTATCCATATATATATATAATCCCTATGACGTTAACTAGTTACTGCAATCACCACAAATTAATCGTAATAAAACAAAAAACATTAATTACAAAAATAAATTTTTTAGTTTAAGAAGCTAATTTCAGGTACTTGGCAACCCATTTCTGCAAAAAATTGCTATCTATGAAGTTTCACCTCTTTTTTTTATATTGAAAAGTTCCATTTGTTGTCAACTGAAAAGTAGACACTGCAGTTCCTCTGTCATTTTTTTTCGTACTTGGCCAGAGACACTGCCGTGTCTCATGCGAATGCACGCATTTATTCGAAATAACCCAGAAATGCCTGACACAATCTCAAATAATCATGCAGGGATGATTCGCAAAAAAAATTTACTCGGTATCACTCGACGTATTATTTTTTTAATTCGTCGCGAGTCGCTTTGTAATTCAGCCATTTTTAAGTATTGATGCACACGCGTTCCGTTGGTCATGTGCAACATTGTCCACCGACGCTTGTAACATTTTCTCTGCTATCAAATTTTTTCATCTCCCTTTACTTTTTGTTTTGTGAAAAAAAAAAAAATTATCCCTGCCTAGCTTTTCTTACGTTCGTGCATCTTTCAAATTGCTCTTACGGTTATGCTTTCCAAAATGTGACAAAAAAGACATTCATGGCACATCTAATTATAACTGATTCAATTTCACATCCAATTTGCAAACTCTTTTTGTACCACTATGTCAATGAAAATGATGTCAAAGAGAAAATTAATTCATATTTAGGGAATAATCTGAATTCTCAATAATCTGGTTCTAAAAAGTTTTTTAGGATATTTTTTATGCTTGCACAGCGAAGAAAGGTTCTTTGGTATACATATCAAAAGTCTGTGCCAAATTACCAAACTATTTGATAAGTCAATATCGATATACTCACAATGTTGGTTTTTAAATTGAATTTATTTTTCACTTTGAAACTTTTGCAATAAAAAATATTATTAACTAGTTTGTTCAAAATTATTCACAATTTCACAAATTTTCAACACGAATACATTAGCACGGATCTTCAAGGATTATCATATCAAGCTTTTTCATCGTGTGAAAACAGACGAAATTGATAATTGTGAAATTAAAGCGGACAGCAAGTTGGGACGTGTGGGACAATTTTGAATTGCAGTATTAATGGATGATTTCTGTTTGGAATCGTGAAACGTCGGTTTTTATAATTTGCACTGAACCGAGAGGAATTCAAAGCCGGCCGCGCCCCTTCGATGTATCATTGCCGTGAATATTCGACCAAGGTTTTCCTTTTTTTTTGTAGCGGCGCTGTCGTTTTTGCTTTCCACTAACCAGTGTGGTATCGCGACTGAGCTTTTGGAATGCAAGCGAAGTGATTAACTTCGTAGTTTCTTTCAAAGCGACGCGGTTTCAGATACGAGCGTTCGCTCGTGCTTTTCATTTCGTTTTGCCATCTCGTGTATTTGCTTTTTTCTCCACTTTTTTCTAACCGACTCCACAATTTTCTGAGAATCCGACTGCAAGAGCATGTTTTCACGTATAACAATTTTCTTACGACCTTTCGAATCTAGAAAATTGCATTTTAAGTTGTAAAATGTGAATAAAAAAATTAATCCCCCGGCAAATTTATTTCGCGAATCGTTTTTCTATCAGTTATGTTGGCTTTTATTACTTCAAACATTTTGTGCTTACACAGAAATAACGAAACATTTTTTTTTTACATTTGCTTACACTTTGTAAATTTATATTCAATTTCAGAAGTTCCAGCCATTCTGAAAAATTGAGGTCTCTACACACTTTTGAAAGTCATGTCATTTGAATGTCACACTGACACAATGTCACTTGTTCGAATGTCACGTATTAAATCTCACGTGTTTGAATGTCACAATTTTTACTGTGATTTTGAATTTTGTTGACTTTTCGGAGAAGAGAGGAGGGAGAGGTTCATAGTACTGACCTTACTTGAATATTAATAACTTTTACTATTTGATGTTTTCGAACAACTACACTACAAAAAATAGTGTTTTAGACATTTTTGTAATCACTTTTTAAAAATTTCAGTCAGAATGTTCTCCTATCCCATTAGTATAGCGAACATTTTGAAATGTTCGAAAAGTGACTAGAAAAACGTTTTGTTTAAAACATTATTTTTTGTAGTGTATATATTTTTAGCTTTTATTATAATTTTTAAGCATATATTTTTTATTGTTATAGATATTATCTAAAAATGAATTCAACTCATTTTTAGATAATATTTAACACAAGATTTTATATTAATTTGACTAATATAAAATCCAATTATAAAATAACTGAGATTCATCCCATCCCATCCCATCCATCCCATCCCTTTAAAAAAAGTTGGTGACACACCGAAGTTGCCGTTTGGTTGTCAATTTTCGGTCATCGCAAATGCGCGCGCATCTCTTTTTCGTCC
>JAQQRF010001508.1:0-11236 GCA_030523145.1 Trissolcus brochymenae | reverse complement strand
TGAATTAGTTTCGCGGGGCAACTAATGTATGATTATAATTATCCAAAAGTGGCTTATGTCAAAAGCACACCAGTGTCAGAAAAGGGATCCAAATACTAGCAGGAACATTTGAATGTCAGCGCAGTGTTTCTTCGATGAGTACCATACAAAGCTGTCTTTCCTGGATTCCTACTGGCAGAGTATTATACTCTGTGGCATGGACTCTGGGCTAGATTAGTCTTTGGCGTGGTTTCCCCTTGGTCGCTTTTATAAGCGTCAAGGTTCGACGTCAATTACATCGTACCCCCTCGATTGGCGCGTTCGTCTGTGGGGGGTTGACGATAGCGAGAAGAATAATATAGTCTCGTCGGGTCGCCTTCAAGTGGCTCCCCGCGTGAGTTTATCACTAAGTGAGAAACTAGGCGACCAAGTACCCTGTGCGGCCGTAAAGCGCATTAAGCAATCGGATTTTTCCATTCTTTAGTACTGAGGTCTGTTGTTAGTAGCGAACGGAGTCTGGAACGTACATAAGATCTTGACGGGAGAAGGCAATATGTCAAATATGTCAATAGGTCAAACTATGGACTTAGGTGTGTCGAATCAAATCTACGGAGCGACGCTTGTTGCTGACGATTTGATTTAGTACCAACACCCGCTGATACCATCTTCAGGCACCCTAATTGAGTGGGGACACCTCTCATCATCGCAAAACCGACTCTATAAGAACAAGGTGTAGAGCGCCAGAGTTATTATATAATCACCTTATCCTCGTACTTACTCAATTATTGTACAATTATTAGTTTAATTGCCATTATCAATAAAATCTCAGTCTTGAAAATAAAATCGCGGACTTAGAATTAATTTTAACCTTCTTCCAGTCGTAACAGGTTTTAACTTAAGTTTTGGTGTTAAAAGTGGGATTTTTCTAAAATTAATCCTATATACGCGCCGCAAAGTTCTCGGAGAATGCCTTATTTCTGCTGAAAATGGCATTGAATATGCTTACACGTTCAACACTTCAGACCAATCCGCGACCATCCGTATACCAGTTGTCAAACTAGAAGTAGTAGAAATAAAGAACAAATCTTTGACACCATTATCTAGACGAGTCAGTGTGAAAGCATTTACAACAAGTAATCAGCAACAAAAAGTATTGTGTACCAACAACAGTAAAAAAAAAAAATTCTTTGGCCTTACTGGATACTATCGGAGATTTGTCGAAAATTTTACAAAATAAACTAAACCCGTGACAATACTTTTGAAAACGGGTGTACCATTCACATAGAAGAAGAACAAGAAACAGCTGTCGAAATCAAATATTCAACTATTAAAAAAGAACTTTTAGCCATTGTTTATGCAATCCAATACTTTGGACCATATTTATATGGGAAAAAGTTACTATTTTCACTCATCATCAGCCACTACAATTGTTGTCAAATATAAAGGATCCTTAATCTAGATTGGCACGCTGGAAAATAGAATTGAGTAATTACGAAAATGAAATTAAGTATCGTTCCGAAAAATTAATTATGCAGCTGACGCCCTCTCACGCAACCCAGCTATATCAGACTTGAATCTACAGGTTGGAATCCGACTCATAAATGCAGAAGAAAAAATTATCGACGGAAAAAGAGCATACATTCCTCTACAGTCAATATGATTACCCAAGCAACCAAACACACACACGAAAAGAACTCATCCAACATCTGACTAACGTGTCATATATATATGACTTCCAGCACAGTGCAGTCATATATATATATATATATATATATGTCATATATATATATATATATATATATGACTGCACTGTGCTGGAATTATATACTTACAATATCTAATTCCAGAAAATTGGGGGCTCGTCCGGGATATTTCGGAGCAATCAGCACGCGGTTTTTTCCCGGAAGTGAAATTCTTCGAACAAGTGTGGAGCAAAGCAAATTTTATTTTCGGAGTTTTTGCAAGTATGCTGTGCCGTTTTTGGAACTGATTATTTGACATTGAGGTGACACTATTGTGAGTGAACATTTGGTCGTTTCTGAGGACAATTTTCGTATGTGGCACAATGGAGCAAGTCAGGGACATAGCAGTGCGGCAGTTGAAGGCGGTGCTCAAGGCACGAGGCATAACTGTGTCGGGCGCGAAACAAGAGCTTCCTGAGTGTTTTTACAGAGCTGATTCATCAGGTACGTGGATTGCTGAAGCTCGTGGCGCGTCATCGAGTAATATCATCGAGATAGAAGATGGATAAGGGCAACGGGTGTAAATTCGGTTGAACGAAGAACGGGAAAAGCGCGAGCGAGAAAGAAAGAAACATAAGAACGTGAATTATACGAAGGCGTCGACTGACGAGAGACAACGCGATATCTGTCAACATCCTCAAAGGTAAACATAACCTCGATTGCTGAGTTACTTAATTTCTTTGTTGGAAAACCTGAATAATGTAGAAACTGGCTTTACCGTGTCCGTGTTTTGATGGAGACATATGACTTGACAGATAGCACGGCACGCGTTCTTATAAGTATGCGACTTAAGGGTCGTGCACTTAAATGGCTGCATTCAAAACAAAGATTTCATCACCATGCCTGTTGACAGTCTGTTAGAGGAGATTTTTGCTATGTTTCATCATCAGCGAAGCAAGATTTCGCGCAAGCGAGATTTTGAGTCACGAGTTAGGAAGGAAAATGAAACCTTTCACAAGTGCGTCCATAACAAAGTGATTTTCGGTAATTCGGACTGGTGCAGGAGTATGAAATTTTAGAATATATAATAGAAGGAATTCGAGATGTGTCAAATATCACGAAAAATTGTTGGAAAATCGGGGAAACATAAGAACACGTGTCGAATATTTTTTAAATCTGTATTCAACGATATCAAATTTGACCCTCTACCCCTACACCCTGGGGGTGGAAGGGGGGGGTAAATTTTAATTCTTAAATGGAAACTCCCCTTTTTCATTGCAGATTTGGGTTCTTCATTGAAAAAGAAAACTTAGGAAAGAAATAAAACTGTCTGCAAAAAGCTTTCAACATCAAAGATAATAACATTAATCTCAATGGAAAAAACTTTAGAGGATCGACTTTGAGATTGAATAAAAAATAAACACACAAAACAGATAAGCGATCATAATAGAGTACCGAATTTATTATTTTAATTTTTGTAATCTACACCCGAATGAAAAGGAGAAAAAGAAATTGCCCTAATTGATTAATAAATTAAGGAATCCAAATCTGTAATGTGGGATTGAGTGCATGAGCTGTATTTTGTTAGATAAAGATGTGTTTAATAAAATACTGGCTTGGACACTAAATCACTACAACGCATTGTTGGTTCGGATAAAGTGATATTCGGCAGAGAAAAACCGGATACACTTAGGATCCGAACCAACAGCCGTGGGCCTGATGTGAAACATGTGTGACTCAACTCTTTTATGATTCCCAGTTCTGTGGAAGTCATAAAAGTATAGACGAATATGACACGTTACATAAGATAGATTTTCGTGCAATAAATAATAGTACAAAGAGGCACTTAGTTTTTCCTCGTTCTTAAAAGACTGTCGATGGGTCCGAGCGTAGCGACGCCGGGCACTTGGAAACGAGATCCGCGAGAGTAAAGACTTAAAAGAAGCCCATAGCTCTACGTAGCAATAATTAGAGAGTACTGTTGTGTCTCAGTTTTAACTTTTGTTATATGTGAACTTTTATGTGTATTTTACGAATTAGTTTAATAAACAGTCATTTTATCGATTTCAAAAACGGGCTTGATTTGGGTTTAATGCTTTTGATCCTTGTTCAACCTTACAATTGGGGGCTCGTCCGGGATCGATCAAAGCGACTGTTTGCCCGTGATTGAAGACACTTGCAATGACAATTCTTGAGAAAGTTTGTGACTTTTGAGAGCATTTTATTATGAATAATAGTGACTTTTCATTTGATGAAAATGAGTGACGAAAACAGTGCAGGACTTGATGTGAACAAGATGAGTGTGGAAGAGCTGAGAGCAGAGTTGCACAAACGTGAACTCGACGCCTCAGGCAGCAAGGCAGTGCTACGGGAACGACTGGCAAAGGCAATAGAGGATGAAGAAAAGAAGAAGGACGAAGGAGAAAATAGCGAGGAAGAAGAAGGAGAAAAAATTGATCTCGATTCGCTGACAGTTAAGGAGCTCAAGGTCAAGTTGAAGCGTCTCGGCTTGGATGTGACGAGCGTGTAGAAGGATTTGCTGACCAGGTTGAGAGAGGCGTTAGACAGCGCTGACGAGGGAAACGGAGATGACAGAGTTAGAGACGAAACTGACAACGAAGCAGAGAGAGAGACCGAGGTGACACAAAGACGTGAAGCAGAGTGCGCTCGATTCCCGATCAATGCGAGGGACCGAACAAGAAGTCGAGAGAGAAGGTCGCGGCGGGCTGTGTTGACTTTGAAAGACGTCGAAGAAGCTTTAGACACGTTTTCCGGTGTCTACAATGTGAGGAAATGGGTTGAACAGTTTGAAGAAACAGCAGAAATGTGCGAGTGGCAGTCAGTGCAGAAACTTTTGTATGCTAAGAGATTGCTGCGAGGTTCGGCCAATGCGTTTGTCAGCTACGAGAAATGCAGCGGTTCCTGGAGGGAGCTGAAAAAGGCGTTGCTGAAGGAGTTTGCCATAAAAATCGACAGTCACGAAGTCCACAGCAACATGAAGAGACGACGCAAGAAGCCAGATGAAACATACCACCAATACTGTTATCAAATGCTGGACATCGCGGCACAGGGCGATTTGGAGCAGAGTGCGGTAATTCGTTACATTATCGAGGGTATTGATAGTGTGGACATAAGTAAGACGATTCTGTACAGCGCAACGAGTATTCGGGATTTGAAAGAAAAGCTAACAGTCTATGAGAAAATCGTGCGTAAAACAAAGACAGTGAAGGGTCCGAGCGGCGCGGGTACTGGTACAGGTAGCAGCATGCGGGTCAACTCAGGTAGCGGAACGGGTAAACCGGGCGTAGGAAAGAAGAAAAATCGTTGCTATAATTGCAGAGCGGAGGATCACCTTGGGCGCGATTGTCCGAATAGAGACAAGGGCATGAAATGTTTCAAGTGGCAGGGATACGGTCACAAAGCTGCGCAATATACAAAGCCGAACGAATCGAAGAATAAAAATAGGCGCGCTTTTCCTCGAGAAACGAGTAACGCAGTTTTGTGGTATCGGTTCAACTGAATTATCGACTCTGAGTAGAGCAGCGGTCAAAGCTGAAATTGACGGTGGATTGTTTGAGATTGGTTTACACGTCGTGTCAGAAAATTTACCTAATTATGAAATATCACGGATATAATTAGAGAAATAATTAACTACTAGGGAAAACTAGGGAAAACTAGGGAAATGATTGGGATAGATTTTTTGAGATCAGTGGAGGTCGTGTTGAGTAAAGGCGAGTTGAAAATCTCTAAGGTCGATAATGAAATTAATGCCGAGGAAATTTTGCGTGATTGAAGAAGTACCGCGAGTTAACGTTGTTGAAATTGAAGACGAGAACATAAAGAGAGAAGTCGAGGAGTTATAGGATAATTACGTACCAAATAAAATCCGCGACGTAGATATGAAGGTGCGAATCCGAAGGCTCTAAAATCCAGCGGCTGAGACGGAATTGCATACAGACGCATCTAAGTTGGGACTGGGTGCGATATTGCAGCAACTAGACAGCGAGGATAGGCAATTCCATCCTATCCATTACGCGAGCTGGAAGACAAAACCGGAAGAAGAAAACTACGATAGCTACAAGCTAGAAGTGTTGGCTGTCGTGCGAGCTGTGCAGAAATTCAGGATGTACTTAGTCGGTATTTCGTTTAAGATTTTCACGGACTGCAAGGCGTCCACACAGACGATGAAGAAGAAGGACATCTCCGCACAGGTAGTGCACTGGGCTTTAGGTCTGAAGGAGTTTGACTACATTATCAAGCATCGAGCTGGAGAGCGCATGAAGCATGTGAATGCACTAAGTCGCTGCTACACGCCTACGGTTTGTGTAATCGAGGACGGAGTAACCATGAACTGGCAGAAAAACCAGTGCGACGACGAGGAGATAGCAGAGATAAAAGCAAAATTGTCGACAGTTGGTGCGGAGGGATACATTCTGGACGGACGGAGTCTATTGTACAAAAAAATTGGAGACGACGCGCTGTTGGTAATACCTAAAGCGATGCAGGGAGGGTCTATTAGAAGGACGCACGAGATGGGACACTTTAAGGTGGCGAAAATTGAGCAGCTGCTGAACAGGGACGATTGGTTCAACAACATGCAAGCGAAGGTCGAGAAGATGGTGAAGAACTACGTTGACTGCATTTTGACAGAAAGAAAAAACGGCGAATTAGAGGGCTGGTTGCACGCAGATGACAAGGAAGAGGTTCCGATCGATACGTACAATATCGATCACCTAGGTCCCTTGCCATCGACGAAAAAAAACTATAATCATATTCTGGTGGTAGTGGATGCGTTTTTAAAGTTCGTCTGGCTATATCCTACTAAGATGACAGCGACGGCGGAAGTGATCCACCGTTTAGCTGGGCAGTCAGCAGTTTTTGAAAATCTACGTCGGATTATTTCGGACAGAGGTACAGCTTTTACCTCTACGGACTTCGCAAACTACTGCAAAGACGAGAACATTGTGCATACGACGATTGTGACCGGGATACCTCGAGGCAACGGCCAGGTTGAAAGGGTCAACCGTACGCTTATCCCTGTTCTGACGAAGTTGGCAGAGCCAAATCTTGGGGAGTGGCATAACTTTGTGAGTCGGCCTCAGCAGCACCTAAACCACATTCCTTCACGAAGCATTGGGATGTCGCCATTCACGGTGTTGTTCGGGACTCGTATGCGTATCAAGGAGAATCCGCAGATAGCCGAAATAGTGGAAAGAGAACACGCTTTCCACTATACTGAAAAAAGAGAAGAGAAGCGCCAGCAAGCGAGATAGGCAATAGCGAAGGTACAGGCCGAAAATAGACGAGAGTACAATCGCAAGAGAAAGGAGCCCGCGAGGTACGATCCCAGGGCTCAAACTTTGTGCGAAGATTTTAGGACCGTACAAGATCACTCGTATATTACGAAACGATTGCTACCTAGTGCAGAAAGTTGGGGAGACACGAAGGGCCTAAGACAACATTTATTAAGAAATGACAACATTCCTGCTATACAAGAAATCGTAGAACGTGCATTTGACAATGTTTGGTTTAATAAGGGGGAATCAGTTCGAGCAGGAGAAAAATTAAACACTGAAAAACAAGTCAACACTTCTCTATAAAAAGCAGTCCGAAGATGAGTGGCAAGGGGACTCACGGAAATCAAGCCGCCCTACTCTTTTTCGACCATTTAGGAGTGGAGGGAGAGAGTGGTGTTCTATTTCATTGAAGAGAAATACCTGTAGTTTTCTCAGTACCCCGATTCGATGTTTTTTTTACATGACATCGTAGGGCTCCAAAAATTTCCGATGGATTTTCCAAAATTTTCTAATCTAATTCTAATTTTTCAAAATCTTCGTGTCTTTGTGATCACGCTTGAAAATTGTTCTACTTTTATTTTATTTTTTTTTTTTTCACTTAAAGAAATCTCAGCTCTAACATCTGTCTCAAAATCAGACAATTCGGAATTTGAAGTTGTGTTTCGTTGAATTACAGTTGGTTTTTTTTTAATTCGTAATTTCTGTTTTTAATTTCCTAATTTCTGTAAATTCTACCCTCTCCGAGGGCCTTCAAAGGGTTAGGCGAAATAAAATCTTCATTTTTACTTTCACTTGAATCATTATTTTTTTGTATTTCATTTATTCTTTCATATTTTCTTTTTGTCTTTTTTTTGTTATTACTTTTTTCATCATTGACAACTATTTTGTTTTGAGAAGGTTTTCATTTTGTTTTTAATATTTCTGTTGTATTTCTTTATTATGTTTTTTTTTTCAGTCTCCCTATATTGACGTCCCACGTCTGTTGTTTTAATATTTCGTTTTGGTTGAACCGATTCAGGGCTTATAACTAATATTTTATTATTATCTTCTATTACGGGATTTCTTGTCAAGGCGTCCGCATTTATGTTAGTTTTACCGGCTTTATATTTAACTTCGTAATTGTAGTCTTCGAACTTTAATTTCCACTTTGTTAAACGTGAAGTTGGGTCTTTTGTTGTCTACATCCAACATAATGGTTTGTGATCGGATAAAATAGTGAATTTTTTACCATAGAGATATGGTCTAAAATGATTTACGCAAAAAACAATAGCATGGGCTTCTTTGTACTGTAACGTGTTTCTTGTGATTTTAAAAATCGTGATACGTACGCTACTGGTTTGTCTTTTCCAATTTCTACTTGGCTTAATATTCCTCCAATGGCATAACCACTGGCGTCAGTAGTTAAAATAAAGGGTTTAGAAAAATCTGGGTATTGTATGACTGGTTATTTACATAATTTTTGTTTCAATGTTTCAAATGAATTTTCTTGTTCCTTGGTCCGTTCGGAAAAAACTCCTTTTTCGATTAATTCATTGAGTGGTTTTAAATATTTTGAAAAATCTTTTATAAACCGTCTGTAATAACCAGCTAGTCTTGGGTCTTGGGAAGTTTTATACTGCGTCTAATTTTTTTGGGTCTGGTCTGACACCGTCTTCTGAAATTTTGAGACCTAAATAATTAACTTCTTCACGTAAAAATTTGCATTTATCGGGTTATAATTTTAAATTGGGTTCGCGTAATCGTTCAATCAATTTTAAGTATTTTCGTCTGTGTTCCGTTAACGTTTTAGCATACATAACCAAAAATTTCGATGCCTCTAAGGCCTGTTAAAACAATATCCATTAATCTCTGAAAAGTTGTAGGTGCATTTTTTAAACCAAAAGGCATTTTCTGTTTATGGCATCACTCATTTTATTGATTTTTTTTGTTTCACCCATTTCTATACAATTTTCTTCCCAATTAATTTTAGCTTGATTTTTCTGATAAAAATTTTTATTTGGTTATTCCGCCTTCTTCAATCGGAAAAGAATTTGGTACTATAAAGAAATCAGTAGTTTTTCCTAAAATATTTAACTTTGTTTTTCCTAACGTGGGGACAACTTGTTCTGTAATACCTGATAGATATAATTTTCGGCTATAATCAATATAATTATTATAATTAATTGCTTTTTGTTCTATTAAACATGGTTCTGCTCCTAAATAGATTAAAAATAATAACGGGTTTTTATCTTCACTTTGTATTTTGAGAGATGAAGTTTGTAAAGTTAACTTAACATTTTCACATTGTTCAATGGGGTAGACTTTTGAGCCTCTCTCACAGGGAGGCATGGGAAGTTTTCCGAGCTCCTTTGGCTCACTTGTTGCATTTTTTCATATGTAATTCTCGCAAAATAATTTTGTATCATTTGTCTTTACAAATTGCAAAATGTACGATGAGGTCGCATATTATTATTAAATCTTCCTTGATTTGAGTTATTTATGTATCTGACAATGTCATTGTTATTGTTATTATTATTATTATTATTATAACGCTGTGTCTTAGCGTTTGAATTGAATTTTGATTGTGTGGGCCAAATGTGATTATTCTGTTGATTGTTGCTTCGGCAATCTTTAGAAAAATGACCATTTTTGCCACATTTAAAGCATTGTATATTTGCTCAACAGTTTTCTGCCATGTGGCCCGTTTTGTTGCATGCTGCACAAATCGGTTTGATCTGAGCAACTCTTGCCGGTGAGAAAAAACATTCTTTTGCGGTATGACCCGTTTTTTTGCAAATTTGACATATTTTGTTTTCTGATTTTTTATTGAATTATCCGTAAACAATAAAATTTCTGTTCTAGTCGTGGCGTGAATCGTGTGTCGACCGAGAGTACCGACTGCGCTAATTTATTGTGATTGGGGATCGAGAAAAACAATACACAATCACTGATCTCGGTCTTTGAGTGCGTGACATCGAATAAAGATTAGAAAAGTGATCAGTGATTGTGTATTGTTTTTCTCGTTCCCCAATCACAACAAATGCCCGGGAGACGATGCCTTCGCAATGACATGTGACAGTGATTAAATATTTATAAGTAGCTCGACAGCAGTTGATGTAGGTCGTCATGATGCGACTGACCTAAATATAACTAAGTAAACACGATGCCATAACTGAGGCAAAAGTGACAATATGATTTGAACAGTGATCTGACAAAAACGTTCTGCAGCAATATGCAGTGTTGCACTTAATTTATAGTCTTCGATTCGCGTGGGCTAAAGGATACACATCCCATATCGATAACCCAAATATCTAATTCACGTGAACAATTATCAATATTAATTTCTTGAAAGCGCATATCCTGTAAAGGAAATATGCCAAAAAATGGGAAATTATTTCGGTATCTGTATTCGACAACAGAAATGAAATGTCGTTATTAAAGATAATATATTGAAGTATTGATTACAATAAGATACAACAAAGGATGTGACACTGGGATATAACAGTACTCTCACTCCCAAGGTTGCATAGTCATCCGAATGCACGTAATTACCATGAACGTTCTATTAGAAAAACGTGCGACCTTTGACCTCTTTTATTTAGTTTGACAGTCAGATTCCGACAAGTCTGGATCGTGCTTGCAACAAGACGAATAAGTCTTTCACAAACTTTTTAAGATACCTTGGTGGCTTGTAAGGGAAGTTGGAAACATCATCTCCACTTTTGTTTCACTTGCATGCCTGTGCAGGGATGGCTACGGAATAATTGTAAAGATGTCCGACCGTTTGTCCACACAAGTTTGTGTGGTGAATCCAGAGCAACTTGCCACAAGCCATGAGTCACTCGACAAACCTTTTTGTACACCAAATTTTATGTAAGTCATTTTAATTGATTTTCTTCCACTTTAAATAAACGATAACTTACATGACGTTACATGAGAAAAACTATCGGTGATGTGAAAAAAAAAATCGGAAAATGACCTGGCGCTGTTCACGCAAGTCAATAACTAGATTGATGAAAAGCTACCTGTATGAAAAAAGAAAAACAGCTTAAATACCTGCTTTCTTCTGCCTCATGTACTCCTAATACCAGGTTTCAAAAACGTGTACAAATTTTTATTAATTGAAGCTAATAATTGATTATGAATTATACAATTTGTTTTGAAATTTACAGATAACTTTGTTATCTGTAAAGTTACAGATACACTAGTAAGGGCATTAAAGTGTTTTTTGACCTGTCTTTTACACAACTAGTTATAAAATTTTTTTTTTGTTTATCATACCACAAAATCACTCAAAAC
>JAQQRF010001507.1:0-17965 GCA_030523145.1 Trissolcus brochymenae | reverse complement strand
TTTTTGACAGGCCGGTTTGAATACACATTCGAAATTCGAAATTCGACGGGTCGCAAAAATTTGACATTTGACATGTAGGATCGCTAGGAAAATCGGGAAACGAAACGAAAGCGCGCGCGCAGCGCGCGCCGATGTATTTAAGTTCATTTTGTAAAATTTCAAAATCTGATGGGGGAGAGCGCGCGAAGCGCGCTCGACATTACTAGTCAACTTTTTAAGAGTGGGATGGATGGATGGATGGATGGATGGATGGATGGATGGATGGATATGGATGGATATGGATAATGGGATGGACAAACATGACAAATCTTTCTTATCCTGACGGTTATCAGCTAAAGTTACAAAATAATGTATACATTTTCTTTCAAACCGATTTAAACTTGTTTCAATGAAAATCGTCTCCAAATGACTTTCCAACACTATCAAATTTTGCGATTCTTGTTCTACCAAGAGTAATAAGATAATAAAAAATTATAGCCTATGATTCAGAAATGATGCAGTTGGTAACGATTGATAAGGCAGTTTTTTTCATCGCGTGCATAAGAAAAATGTAAAACGTATTTTTACAATGCATTAATGGTATTTCTTTTTGTTTTCAGTATATGACGGAAAAGATGGGCGGCGCCGAGGGAACAAAACTTGAAGGCGATTTCGCAGATATGGAAAAAGTAAGTCATTTGAGATAATGTGACTGAAATTAAAAAAATATCTTCTAGAGTTGAATTTCCCGGAATTTTTCCATATAAAAAAACTCATTCCGATTTAAAATATGAAATAAAATGTCGTCATTAACAATGCATAGTTGGTGAAAAGGTGAAATTCACTTTTTATAGAAAGTGTCACATAAAATAAGAGAGAGGAAAAACTGATAATTACATTGTTAATCATGCAAACACCTTTTTGAAAGACTTTGTGAAACTCGATTCATTTTTGTTTAAACCCATTAAATAGATTCTCAGTTTTAACACCACCTTTTTTCATCAGAGATTACAATTTATTCACGATTCCTTTCTTTTCCAGTTTAAGTCAAACTTGTAACGATTACTCTTTTTGTTCGGTCTAAATCGTATAATTACATCTTGATGAATTGAATTTAAGAGTTTCTTGCAATAAGTAAAAAATGTAGGAATTACATGTAATTCTGGAAAATTAACGTTCTAATTATTTCTTTTTTAATTTTCAACAATTAAAAATGATCAAGCATTTGAAAATGAAGATATTTGGAGAGAATTAAAATATAATTAGTTCAAGTTTAAACAAATTCTGAATTGCAAGTTTGCAACTAATTGTTATTTTTTAAAAAAATGCCATTTTGACAGTTTTGCTAGAGCCACCTTGAATATAAATAAAAATAAATTGAAAAAAAAAGTCTTGCCGTGAAAGACTCAAAGCATCATTACAAAAGAATTCATATGATTTTTAGAGTTTTTGATAAAAATAAAACCATTATTGAAAACGATTTATTAAAACGATATTCTGAAAATCAGATATCTTTAAGTGACATTTAAATGTCACTACGTGGGAGCAACTCCAAAATAAATCCCATTTAAGGGAAATGTATTCCATATATTCTGATATATTTCAAATATATTGAATTTATTCTCAAAATTTTATGAAACGATAAATATTCACATTCAAAGTTGAAAAAAAGGCACGACCATGTGAAATTTGATTATTCATAGTTTCATTCAAGTATATATATTTCTCATGCACGTCTCTTATATGTGGGTATTTTACATGAGTTCACGAGAGAATGAAATAAGGAACGTTTGAGATCAATAAATCAGCTTGATGAGACGAGGAAAAATGTTCTGAAACGGTGTTGAAATTCAATCCTTTGACAATACTTTGCCGACGACCCAGATTGAATTTCAATTTGGCATAAATCACTGTTTGCTGAATTAAAAAGTTTCTTGCCTTTTTCATCATTAGGAGAATTATTAAATTAGAAGCTGATGATAAATTGTTACACCTTGACTGATCTGGAATGTCTTATCACTTATAGAAAACGGACGTAACGGTGGAGCTGATAGAGGAGCTACAGATAAAAACGAAGGAATTTTTACAACCAAATCCCACAGCGAGAGCGAAAATGGCTGCCGTTAAGGGCATAAGCAAACTCAGTGGACAGGCGAAGGCCCAGACTTATCCGCAGCCCGAAGGTGTTCTTGGAGATTGTATGCTGATGTACGGCAAAAAACTTGGCGAAGACAACATTTTTGGTATGTTCTTAGCTCTAAGGAAAATCAATGATTCGTGCGGTTCAACCAACACAATACGTGCAGCACAAATACATATTTTATCCATTAGTATCCAAGTTGCAGGGGCAATATCAAATGTAGGCTCATTGGAAAAAAAAAGTTCAACTCGTTGAGGAAAAAGAAAAGTTTTCCCCGTATTGATAAAATGTATAACAAGAAAGGCATTAAAAATAATTTTCAACAATTTTTAATCCCAATTTTATTAGTCATTCATTTTGCATGAGATTTGATCAGTAGGTTAGAGGTCATGTGTAAAGTTTGTGGTCAGAGTTAACTCACTGGTGTGAACCTTTTTTTTAGCACAGGCTCTGATCGAGATGGGAGAAGCTATGAAACAGATGGCCGACGTAAAATATTCGCTGGATGATAATATTAAACAAAACTTCCTCGAGCCGCTGCACCATTTGCAAACTAAGGACCTTAAAGAAGTGATGGTAAGTCAGATTTATTAAAAAAGTTTCGTCGCCAAAGCAGGACAAGAAGTTAGTTGCAACATTTGCATGAAGTATCAATTATTGATGTGTGACAAAAGTTGTTTGGTTTAAAAGCTTTTATGTTTTCATTTCAGCACCATCGAAAGAAACTCATGGGTCGAAGGTTGGATTACGATTGCAAAAAGAGACGCCAGGCCAAAGGTATTTCGAACCCTTCGATTCGATGCGAGTTGTGACTTTTCTAATCATGTGACTAATTTTGTTGGTGCATGGCATCAATTTGGCATGACACTGTCAGGCTTAAATGTGTTTCGGTAGTGGTGCAAATTAATCATTACAATATTGTATTGTATCAAAACTGATTTCCTTTGCACGTTTTTCTGCTGTTCACTTGTGATGTGTCCTTTTTTCTCTGCTTTCAATCGTACAGTTGTGGCGAAGAGATCAGCCAGTCCGCATTTCGGAAGCCCGGCAAGATCCGTTCCAACCTCAATATCAAATGGTACTTGGAGAGTAGCCACGTACGATTATACTAATCTAAAATCCACCCAGATTAACATTTACTGTTCCAAACAAACTGTCTAGTAAAAACTAAAATTGCTAATCCTGTTTAAAACATTGATGATTTTAGCCGTTTTTTTGCAGACAATATCAAACTGAAAAATCACACTCGAGCTTGCACTGGTGTCCTCTTAATCTGTTTGCTCTGTAGTTTACTTGAAAGTAATTGAAGAATGTAATCTTGACCTTTCTCTAAGACTGAAAAAAATTATTTTGAGCAAAAGGTCAGATGCGAAATTACAAGTTTTTGTAAAAATAGTTTGATTCTGGAGGACAAAAATATTTTGTATCACAATTTCAAACAAGTTGTTCAGGTCAATATTAAATTACCGAACGAATTCAGAAAAACGTACCAATGATGCTTAATTGAATAGTTGACTGCAAAAAATATATTTGTTTTGGTTTAGTAATTTGCATGTTCGTTTTTATTAGCAATTTTTTATGCTTCTTTCTTTAATTTCATTTTATTTGAGTTTGCTTTCAATTTTTACAATAATTATTTTTATGTAATTCGATAGTATAAGTTTATAGTAATTAAATTAAGAAGTCGCATGTGTAGTTGAATGTAAAGCAAAATTGACTTTACATAATAACTTTACAAATTATTTAATTTAGATCTTGATTTTTTATTGGTATATTTAATCAATTAATTAATTAATTAATTAATTATTCTTCTATAGATTAATTTCTATTCAGTTGTTACAAGTTGGTTTAAACTAAAAATTACAATTGCATCAATGTTTAAATTTGAAAAAAAATTGAACAAGCTTGTTCGTGGATAACAATGTAAAATAGATCACAGAAAAAGGAATTACACCAGCTGCACTATGCGAAGGCTCTGCGACCCCCCCTGTAGTGCATTTGTTAATAGTAGTTCGTTGCAACCTACGCGTTTGCGAATAGGTTCTCATTTTTCAGACGACGAGGTACGCCAGGCTGAAGAGAAATTCGCGGAGAGTTTAAACCTTGCTCAAACGGCAATGTTCAATCTTCTGGCAAACGATGTGAGTTTGGTAATTAACATTTAAAGACATATGACGAATCTTAAAATTATACCCAATTTTGCAACAAATATTAATTTCAAAATTTTCTTATTCAGGTCGAACAAGTGGCTCAGCTGACAACATTCAGTGAAGCTCTTCTAGAATATCACGAGCAGTGTGTTTCCGTACTCAAGGTCTTAACCGAAACGCTACAGGAGAAGTTAGTATTCAAGAGATAAAAAAATGTTGGACAAAAAATAGAAATACACATAAAGTTTTAAACAAAATATTAAAAGATGCAGTCGAAAATTGAGAAAATAAAGAACATTAAATTTTTTTGACTTTTTTTGTAGGAGAGAGGATGCTATAAATCGACCGAAGATGGAATTCGTGCCAAAGACGTTAGCCGACCTCCACGTGGAGGGATCGATGGGCTCATCAGACGCAGTGAACGGTGGGAACTTCTCTCTTTACGGTAAAACACACACACTAAATACAACTGTCGTCGCGCGAGGGATGGTTGGCTGTTTGTTTTCTGTCTTCTTTGCCACCTGGGACATGTTCGTGTCAATGATGGCACACTTGGCATTTCTTTTCAGACTAACGTCCTTTTTTTCTTCCAAGCCTCCTCTTATATCATCTGTAAAAACTTTCGCACGTATATTAACATTCCCTCCATACGCTCCTTTACCTCGACATTTGCAAATTTTTCACCCTCGCGAAATTAAAACCCCTTTCAAGTACAATGTTGAAACTCGTGTTTTATGAACGTTTTTATTTTTCAAATTTGATTGCACTTTGTTTGCTTGTGTTTTTTTTTCAAGTTTTTTTTCAATGAAAAAATTGTTATTCCCAATCGAGTAAAAGTATGATTTATTTCCAAACTACCGGTATAAAGGTGATAAATTCAAGCGTTTCGGAACGTGCTCGTAAATTGACACAAAGTTGTGCATCGACAGAACAAAATACACCAACATCACATAACTGACTGCTATGTTGTATGTACTTGTCGCATACTTGAATGTGTGTCCTTCTGACCCACTATAGGGGCAAGTAGATCCGGGTCTCCGGTCCCTGGGGAAAACAAGCGTTCGCAGCTCGAACTATTTCCGGCCGGCAACCCGCCGCAGTCAACCAATGGTAAATTCTGCATGGGTTGTTGTTATCATGTAATACTTATTGTATCCAAAACAAGCCAAAACGTTATTCAAATTCAACACTTGTTCTTACATTTACTTTTAATTTTTTTTCTTTTTTTAAGTAGTATAAAACTGTCTGACAAAACAAGGTTCAAATCACTTTTTCAAATTTTCTTGAAACTATGGACATAAAAACTTATTTTTAATGTAATTTAATTTTAAGTCAATTGAAAAAAGTGAGTTTAAACATAAATTTTTTCAAATTTTGTTTTAATTGTCAATCAGTAACCGAATCATTGTGATAAAATTGAATCAATATCGATAGGTATAAAGTTGATAAAAAAACAACAAACATAATTCCAGTCAATAGTTAATCAGATATTGAACTACTTGGCTTTTAGTGAATGATTCAATAAAATAATTTTGTTGCTGCGGTGTTTACCATTCCATCCGGCATGAGAAACATACATCTTTAATCGTGAATCAGTGTTATACCTATAGCTCATACCAATTATCAACTAGTTCGCTATTTGCGCGTCCTTTTTGGGCGATGACAACTCTTAATGAAATCTCTCTCTCTACCGCTTATTAAACACTTTTTCCATTATTTTGTTGTCACTTATAGAAAAAAAAGTGGAATCACGAGGTAGAACTTTGCTTCGCACCCTTGATGCATCTCTGAATCTATTTAAATTCAATTTCTGCTGCTGTTAGATCCATAAAACTTATAGAGCCATCAATTGGACGGTCATTTACACGAAGTTTGTTTTCCAGCGTCACCGATGGCATCGCCGAGCAAGTCGCCAGCGAGAACACCCATGGCAAAACAGCCCTGCTGCACAGCACTATACGACTTCGAGGCTGAAAACCCAGGCGAACTCGGATTCAAGGCAAGTTATGCGCATTTCAAATTATTCGGTCAAACTTGCGAGTTTTCAACTTTCAAACAAACATGTCCTTGTTTTACAATTTTATACCGATAAAACTTTTTACATTTGTTCAATTGTTTCAAGTAAACATTTTATACATGGTAACATTTGTGAATTACAAGTTATAATCATACATCACTCATATATAATGTGCCATATATAATCGTAATCATAGAATATATAAAATTATTAGTGCTATAAACGAATTTTAATAGAGTGATTTTTTTTCAATTTCTTGTTATTAAAATGGTGATTTTTACTATGATTTACTATGATTTTTGTTTAATGAAAAAATGTTTTTGGTTTATAGGAAAACGATACAATCACTTTGATCAAGCAGATTGACGAGAACTGGTACGAAGGAACTGTAAACGGTCGTACAGGATATTTCCCAGTGACTTACGTGCACGTTGTCGTGCCGTTGCCTTAAACTGGCAACCGGCATCTCCGAGCCAAAGAATCTGAATACGTTCATTTGCATCTGATCACAAAACTATTTACCTATAATGCTCTTAGCCTAACAGCTCCTATACAACACAAGCAGTGAAAATAATTTAATGAAATATAAAAAAAAGTCAAGGTCAAAAAACGTTATGAACAAAAAAATCGCGTTATCGTTCCAAAGCTTCCTCGTTACATGAATCCGAGTTTATTGTCCCATGAAAAGTAACTTCTATACGCATGTTATTAATGTACATACATGTTATAATGTTAGAGTCTTTTATCGTCGTAAGGAATTACATAAACATTTATGATAACGCGAAAGATAATGGACACATGGACGTAAACGCGTTACGAAAAACAAAAATGATCGGAAATTGGCACAGATTATAACTCAGGTCTTGACGTTTGAATTTTCCTTTGAAATCCTTTTTTTTCACGGGACATCTTGGATCAAGCCTAAATCGAGTTAGAAGATCGATCTTGAATTGAGAAAATTGTCATAGACATATCTTGGACGTTCACAATTGACGATAAATCCATGAATTATTATGTTCCCTCTTTTTTTAGATGAGTTTGTGCGTTACCTTTTTACCACTGAGCGATTGATTATGTATACATGTTATGCGTGTTTCTTTGATCGCACAAACTTGTAGAATGCGAATATGTTTTAGACATTTCTTTTGTATATAACTTTTAAGAATGTTCATGTGTTGTATTAACGGCTTAAACGCGCTAGTTTATGGGACTTCGTTGAGCAACCAATCTTTTGTTTGTCGGTACGGTATTTCAATCGAATGATGTCAACATGAATTTGTGCGTTACAAATTTGTGCCCATAAACTCGATCAATCAAGTGCGCGTCTAAGGATAAGTTTTATGTGATATTTATTGTTTGATCATTAAGTTTCGTATAAGTCAATCATTTTTAATTCGATTTTTATTTTATATTTACGTTTGTACTTTGGTTTTACATTTTTTACACTGTAACGAATCAACTGACATACGATTGTACATTGGACTCATAAATATATAACAAAGTCACAAAATTGCCACGTAATTATTACATGTGCTTTGTAAAACAAGTTTACTCAAACGACAATCATCAAAGATCATACATTGTTTTCTGTTTTCAAATGCCGTAACGGATAAAGCATGCCATTAATCAACTATGAAATGTTGTTTTAATTTTGACTCATTGTCCGCCTTGAAAGTGTCCCGAAAACATTTGTAACGTAATGACAATAACGGGACATTGTTTTTTAATCACCCCTTGGATAGTTATCATGTGTCAACGTCATTAGATCAATTTCTCCAGAAATTTTCTTACAAGAAGATTCATCACATGTAACACTTATGGGACAATTTAGCAACCAGCAACTAGAACCATTTAAACGACAAAGTTTTCTGTTGCTTAAAAGCATCGACTCTGAATCAATTAGTACCTCGAGCTGAGCGGTTGAGACAAGAATTTTTTTATCGTTAAACATAATCGACTGTATAAAAAAATTCAAGAACAGAGGATAATGTAAGTGTCTCCAATTTGTAAACGAAATGTATTAACCATGTACCCGAAGAGTAGACAAATAATAAAAGTAGCGAGTTTTTTGGATTTTTCAATAAAGATTTTCATCATGTATTCGTATATGAAAGGAAAAAAAAAAATAAACGCGCGTTTATGGTACAAAACATAAGTGTTGTAGAGTTCTGATTCGATGCGATATAATGAAGAAATTGCTTTAGCCTGATTAGCGAATTATAAAGTGACACAGTCTGCATATACATATTATATATGAAGCAAACACATTCACGCGTATATAATATACATCTTGTATAGAAAACAATTCTTATGTCATTTCCGTCGACCGTTATTCCATTTTTCGTTTCAAATTTTTGTCATTGTTTAAGTGGGAGCTTGAGTGAGCTTTAAGTCGTAAGCACTTGAATGGCGGCGAATTCTTCCACGAAGTTATTCTTAAAACAAATTGTTCGACGTAGTGTTAAATCGTCAATGTTGCATCGATTTTAAAATTCTAGCATTGTTTTAACTACAGTTTTGAGAAACATTATTGATCTTGACGAAGTAACAAACTTTATAATTCGATGTTTTTTGCGATTCAATTGTAAATTCACGTTTCCAAAATTTAACATAGATGTAATTTTATCCGAACAAATTCTCGATATTTATTCGATTGCAGTTTACATAAAACAGTTAATGTTACATAGCTTTAATCGTCTTTGACTCTTGACTATGATTTTCAATCATTGATTTTGTATTTAAAATCTTTTCTCTATTTTTTTTTGTGTTAATAATACCTGGGGATGATTAATTGAAAATCGCAGAACTTTGTACGAGAGTTCAAAACCCGCCAGAAAAAAATATGAAAGTAATTCCGACACTTGGTTTATCTTTTCGTGTGAGTTTAGGTGATCTCCGAGTAAGGCGCGTAAACATATTAGCGGTAGAGTATATATGGTATAAAACTAAACTGTTGTCGTAGCAGCTGACGACAATGATAAAACGATGAAGATAAAAATGACGATAATTCTTAGTATTAAACACATCACCATTAATTATAATAGTTACTATTACGTTGTAAGCGTACAGAATTTAGATTCACCATTTGTAAAGCGTTTGTTACGATTAAGTTTCCTGTGAGAAGGGTGCCATAATGCAAGTATCTTCATTTGCAAAGAGTAACTGTAAAGCTGAGTTGAGTTAAGAGAATACAAAAAAAATGAATAGTCGAATTGAAAAATAAAAGTTTTGAATTAAAATCGTTTGTTTCTGTGACAGCTGATGAAATGGTTTCGCGAGCTGCCTCTTTATTAGTAACAAATTTGCAAACTTTCAATGAAACATGAATCATGCGAATTATATACAATTGCTATATAAATTATTACTGTCGTCGCTAACACGATTATTGTTACCTTATGCCGCCTTGAAGCGATATCAATGCGGTTAAATTATATGAAAATGACATGCAATTATATATGAATAATATATATAACTATTCAACCTGTGCTGTCGATTAAAAGTTTGGTTTCACATTTTCACATGTTCTTCAATCATTGAAATTGTCCTTTTTTTCTTTGATAAACCCTCCATGGCTCGTTCAAATGTTTGATTCGGTTGTTTTATACTCCGCTTTATATTAGTTTCATTTTTGCGTAATTCCATGTTCACTGACATTTCAAAGTTAGGAAACTTTTAATCGTGAGCATAAAACATAGCATTTATTCGTTACGATCTCTATTTGAATTTCGAAATGTCACATCAGTGTATGTATACCGTGTGATGTCGTGCATAAAAATGAATGACTGTGGGAGAGAACGAGACCGGGTGTGCGAAAATTTTAGAGCGTTCACTGGATCAGTGTTTCTCGAGCACAAAATAAGGAAAAACATACAAAATTTGACCTGTAGATAAAGATGAAATTACCGTTTTATTTCCAGTACAACCATCCATTCACAAAGCAAAGAAAAGAAAACCTATATGACCTGTTATGTATATATAACAAGCCAATTTGTTTTATGAGATGTTGACAAAAATTTATCTTAGTAAATAAAAGTTGACGTAATTTATAACGCAATGATAGAAAAAAAACTAATATTTTCATCGTAAAAATTTTTCATTTGATTTTTGTATAAAGTTAACGATTTTTTTTCTATAAAAAGAAAATAAAGTTCAATTTGATACATCGACGGAGGATTAGAACTTTGGGAGTTGTTCAATTCCACCAACTAGGAAAGTGAATTTCAGTCAATAAGATGAGTCAATTATTTGACATACCATTTTCAATTTTCTTGCAATGATTTTCAGTAAAAAAAAAAAATTATATTTTCAAATTGGTGGGAACTTTTATTGAGCTGGCATTGTCAATGATAAGATGAATTTGACGATCGAGTAGCCTTGAGATCTTGTCAATTAAAAAAAAAAAAATACACAAATTGAAATCAAGTGATATAGCAATAAAATGGTGAAATCATTGTTTCGAGGAACACTGTGCTAGTCAAGATAGAATCATCGTGATACTCTCAGAAAATTAATCACATGTTACTCATAATTATATTACAGTAGAGAGTGTAGTCATCTGTCGTTGATGACTGAAGCTATCATCAAAATATATCACGAAAACGAAAAAAATAGGAAAAAAAATCCGAGACAAACAAGAGAAATCAAACGCGAATCATGTCTTTAAATTAATATTAATATTGATGAACTCAATTCGGTATCTTATTATATAAATGTTGGCTATTGTTAAATGTTGATTATTGTTCGGACAAAAAACATTTTCGAATTTTGAAAAACTCTTCTCCAATTAAACACCTTTTTCATTTTTTGACGGAAAAAATTAAAATATTTCAACTTTTTGCGGTTAAAAAGTCAATAAATTTTTTTTTTAAATCAAAATTTTAAAATTTGCTATACTATATTTTGAAAGAGAGTTTTTCGAACAAAAATGTTTTTTTTTTTTTTTTTTTTTTTTTAACTTAATTGTATTTAAATCAAGCGGGTTTCGATCGAACTTTTATTCGGTCGATTCCTGTTCGAATGTCACTGAGCATCCGTGAAGTCAAATTGATATAATTGTTAACGATAATAACACCGGCGAAGTTAGATTTTGTAATTGCCATAAACGATGATATTAGATTACCTTCAGTTCGAGTTAACTTTGAAATTTAAAAAAGTGTAACAAAATTGACCGAACTAACTTTTACAACTCAAATGTTTATCTTGAGTTCAATTTTTATCACTGAGCGATTGTCAAGTTGATGAAAAAAAATTGTTAAAAACAATTGCAGAATTGAATAAATGATAAATAGAACATAAAAAACGAAGGAAAGTCGACCAGCGGATGCTGAGCAGTGATGCTTTCAGACAATACATTACAATTAATTGACTTATACCGACAAATTAATCTACCATAATCATTGGATTTAATGATTACGACAAATTGAAAAAAAAAAAAAAAATATATGAGATTTCGGTCAATGCTAAATGATTATTATGAGTAATTAAAAAATAAAGTGTGCTCTATGTCAAGAGAATATTTTTGTGTTTGATTCAAATTCCTATAAAAAATTGAACGGAGAATAAAAATTATTGAATAAAATTATAATTTGGTAATATTTTTTATTGAAAAATAATTATCTGTTGATAGTATCAAAGATAAAAGTGCGCAACTGGTAAAAAAAAGTAAAAATGTTGAAAGTATAAGAAGGGAGGTCGTATAGCGTTTGAAGATTCGGAATAAAAAGACGGCTCTGTAATTGGGCATCAAAAGGCGATATTTCGTAATGCCACCCTTGCGATATGCAGCACGTTTTACTGTTGCGACGACGGCATCGCTGTGGAAGACCCTTATGGTATGATGGTATGCCTTGTTACCGCAGTGGCTTCGAAATTTCTTGCTCCCTCGGGTAATATCGCATACAATTATGTCCACAGAAAAGAAAAACATGCATTATGTATACAGGCAGAGTTAAATCACGTCGTAAGGTTGGTTAACTCTGTAAATGATCAAACTGGCCAATCTTGCACTTTCTGTTTTGTTCAATGATAAATACTCAAAACTGAACCCGTATGTTTATTTTTTTCATCTTTATTGTTTATAGTTAAAATAATAAAATAAATAAACCATACAAATTTAAAATTGTAAAGCCTAAAATTAATTTATAGAAATTTTAAATTTTAATTTTTCAACGACAAAAATATGTTTATAATATTTTTTTTCTATCTTGCAAATCTTTATTTACGCGTTTTTCCATGCGGTTTTTATATATTATAAATTTTATAAATTATAAAAATATTGAAAAATATAAAAAATTATTTTTGCTCAATTTATATAATTGTTAGTTTCGAAGTATTTGAAGGGCTCGGTCAATCCTCTATTTTATTTTTATTTATTTAAAAAGTGTTTCCATAGTAACTGTTGTTTAAAAGTAATTATTATGAATGTGGAAGTCAGAAGAAAGTTAAGAATGAAAGGTTGTAAAAGCAAGACCTGAATAAGAAGGACGTGTGATATAAAAATTTTGTTTCATTGTGTGACAATAAAATAGAAGCTAAATATCCAATAATAATAATAAAATCCAATAAAAATTTACCAATTCACGGTTTAATCTTGGTTCTAATTCATTTATTTATTAAGTTATTCAGACAGAATTTGGACGTATTTGGATAGTTAGTATATATTATCACAATTTGTTTAACTAATATGAACACTGCATATATGTATCACAGCAACTTGTCGAAGATTCGCAGGTAAATAGAATAGAATAGAATAAAGGAAGATTATTTTTGGAAATAGAGGTATAGCTTGAAGAGCACGGTGTTTAAAGAGTTGGATTTACTCAGCGAGCTGGAGCAGAAGTTCGTTTTCGCAAGTCAGACAGACGTTGCTTGAGATTTTGAACATCTGCGGCGCTCACAACACCTCATGTATATGTTTAGTGCCTTATTGTACTGTCTCCGCACATGCGTATTCCATTTCAATTTTTTATCTAGGTATACCCCTAGATATTTAACTCCTTCTGAATACGGTAGTGATCGCCCGTAGAAGTTAATCTCCCGAAGTCTTCTCAGTTTATATCTTCGTGTGAAGATCACGATCTCTGTCTTATTCGGATTCACCACCAGAGAACGTGTCTCACACCACTTCCTGATCATTCCTAGGGCAGCCTCCAGTCGATCAGGTAGTACTTCCTCATATTTACCTTTTACTAGGATAGCAATGTCATCCGCATAGCCCATCGTGATAAACCTCTCACAGCATAGCATGTTTATTGCCTCGTCAACAACCAGGCTCCACAGTAGAGGTGAGAGCACGTCTCCCTGCGGACATCCTTTGTTCACAATGCCTCTCACAGTTTTCTCATTCCACGTACTGTGCATCCTCCTGCCCTCAAGCATGTTCATCACCCATCTCACGATGGTATTTGATATGCCATGCCTGATTGCCGAGGCGATTGCTATCAGCTTTTCCAAAGTCTTCAGCCTGAAGGATGTCAGGCTGATAGGTCTGAACTCCTTTACCGTAGTGTAGCTGATCTTACCTGGTTTTGGTATGAATACCCCCCTGGTTTCTTCCAGCTCTGAGGTACATATCATATAGCCAGGCTCACCCTCAAAACCCCGGTAATCATATCTAGGCATGAGTTGATCCCCTCCAGGGGGCCGATTTCGTGGGTCTAACTGCCTTTGGTTGGTAGTTGTTTTCGTAGGCTCTGGTCATACTCGTGCCCATTTGTTGCACCGTCCAGTCTAGGCCTCCTTCTGAACCATATCTACTTTTAAGGAGTTTGCACCTCTGTCGAACGTGGGTTCGTATCCCTGATTCAGCACTGACATACATGAGCCTGATAGGAATTCTAGCAGTTGTTCGCCCCTGGCATTGTTGTCGGTCGAACCCCACACCTCATGGTGTGAGTTGGAATCACACCCGACAACCAGCCCAAGGTTCTCCCTCCTGCTATATTCTACCACTCTACACTATGTCAGTGAGAGCTGGCTCATTATGTGCAAAAATTAACGGAGCATACCAGAACGGGCCTCCTCGTTCCTTCCTTATCCTTGATATCTAACTTGATTGTTACACAATCCCTCGTAATTAGTTACTGTAACATAAAACTCTTAATACCTCTGGTGATAACACATACCCCAGCATCACCCATATCCGTCCCTACATGCAAATCTCCCGTAGAGTTTAACCCCCTAATGCGCCCACCTCATACCCAGGGTTCTTGTATTAGTGCAATATGTGTTTGCACTCTTGCCATGCTCTTCGCCAAAATGGCTGAGGCGCTCTCGCAGTGGTGCAAATTAATCTGTGTAAAACCCAGCATGGTGACGGCATGTGTTGCCGTCCCCATTTTATGGTTTTTTCACATGACCCTCCTCAGTTCGCGGTTTATCTAGGGGTCGCACATGAATCTCCCCTATACCCGCAAAGAGTTTGAAATGGCGGGCTTTGATCAATGCCCAGAACCAGGTATGCTTGAGGTTTTGAAGCCTCACCCCAGCTCATGACCACCCATTTGGATGTATCAATCCCGCTATTTTGAACTCGGATCGCCTTCAGCAGCTGTTCCGCTGTGGCGATCCCTGGTGTTTGGAAGACACCCACCTTGTCTAGTCTAGGGAGGTTTTCTGGTTTGACCTCCCTGATCCTTCCTTCTGATTTCGCCTCCAATTCCCCGGCCACACTCCTGAGCTAGGTCGTTGTGGCGGCGTCGGCACACACAAAAACCATCGCCCCCTTCCTCGGGAAGGTTTCCTTGAATTGAGGGGTGATCCCAGCCCCCTCATCAAGCTCGAGCACCTTTCCGATAACGGCCGCCCTGACAGCCTCGCAGACTTCAGTGTGACCCTGGGCAGGTTTGCCGTAGCCGAGGCGAACGAAGCCTCAGATCTGGGTGACCCCTCCACCCTCGGTTTCTTGGGGGCGTCCTCCTCCGTGGAGCTTTAAGGTCTCATCCTCTTCTTGTTCACGTTTTGAGGGGAGGGAGAGCCCGAGGTAGCACCACCCTCGGACTTCCCCTTACCCTTCTTATTTTTCTTGAACTTAGGAGCAGAGAGTCCCTTCGCCTCTGCTTGCTCCTTCATCCACTTCCTCCACTGGGCCCTGCTGAGGCGCTTTGTCAGAGCACCCGCGGTATTGCTCTCACTGTGAGGGGAGGGGAGGGAGGTAGAACACCCTACCTCCACCTCCATGTTGTCTCCCTCCAAAGCTTCAGAACCCGGTTGTGTCATCCGGGTGTCCTCCACCTTGTCGGTGTTTCCTGAATTTTTGTTTGAATTTTCCATAAAATTCCCACGAGCAGCTAGGGAACGGAGGTCCACCCACGCAGAGCCCCGCATGCGTGGGTAAGGCTGAAATACAAAGGGAGGACGCCAGGTATCCCTAGGGAACTGATCGCGACACAGCTTCCCCTGTGCCATGCATCCCTCGGCACGATGTCTACACACCTTGGATTGGAGGCAGCATTAGATGGGTGGCTTCTGTGAGCTTCGAGAAAACCAGATTATTTACGTATCGGCCAACCATGCGACGCAGTCGACTGATCGGATCACTTTTTGGTCGTTCCCAACCAACCTAAACCTCCCAGGGCTCATCTCGTACCTAAGCCCCGGTATCGAGCTCAAAGTCCCGACCGTTACTGTAGAGGCGACCCGCTTTTAAGGCCAACTCCACCGCGCCGTTCACCTGATCCGTCGCGGGGTCCCGATTCATTGGCTTTCCCGTTTATAGGGAGAGCCAATCCATTCACTCTGACAGAGCCCGTTTATAGGGATGCCCTATTAACCCATCACGGTGGAGCTGACCCCACACGCGGATCTAGCGAGATCGTAAACTAAGCCTCCATACCAACGACAAGGTCATGCGATCCCTAATGGAGGCAACTGCCTCCATTAGGGGCAACTGCAAAAAAATTCCAGTCCAAACCATCGTCGGCGGGAAACTTCAAGGGCCAATCGTCGAGAGGAGAAGAAGACCTACAAAGATCAGTCCAAATACAAAAAGGACAACCAAAACAATTTGAAAACGCAGAAATAGGGGAGGTGAGGGACTAAGCCGGCCGTCTTCAAAAACCAAAGTCTGAGATGTCAACATTATCTTGCGTAAAATTAGTGAATGGTACCCTCTCGAACAGCCAGACCTTAAAATATTGACACAGCGTCTTGTAGTTCTGTTAGTTCTAGGTTTAGCACAGCGGTTTCAAATAGTGGCCGCTATCAAAGTATCAAACATTAAAAAATATGAGCTTAGAATATCAGATAGAATAATAACATCGCGCCCGGGCGCTTCGAGTCCACTGTTGAAGTATCTGTACTTTCATAAAAAACCAAAGTTATGTATCGCCTCAACAATAGAGGTAACAAGTATATAGAGGTAACAAGCCCTTTTAGAAATGGTCAAGACTCTTTCTTGTGGTCCGCCAGTTGTAGTCCTCTCGATGCGAGCCACTGTCGCATGATGGCGATGGCTCGGTTCGCCTTGAAGGTAACCTCCTCAAGAAATTTCCCTGTAACGACGACCCCCACGTCGTCGGCGAATCCCACTGCCTTGGTGTCAGGTGGAAGTGGCAACCTCAGTACCGCATCGTACATGATGTTCCAGAGCAACGGTCCAAGAACTGAACCCTGCGGGACGCCTTCTGTAACCTGGTATGTCTGTCTTCCATTTTCCGAGTCGTACTGCAGGACTTGTTCCGAGAAGTAGCTTCTGGTGATGTTGCAGAGTTGTGCAGACATTCCTATCCTCTGCAGGGCGTTCAGGATACAATCCCATCGGGCTGAGTTGAACGCATTCTTGACATCCAGGGTCACTATTGCGCAGTACTTCTTCGTGCCCCAGGTCCATCTCCTGCTGGCGATCGCGTTTCGGGCGATATCAACCACCTTGTCCACAGCGTCTATGGTGGATCTCGCCTTCCGAAACCCAAACTGGTTTTCGGAGAGCCCTGGTTTCCCTCGCTGTACTCCGACAATCTATTGCAGATTATTCGCTCCAGCACTTTGCCTGCTGTGTCCAACAAGCAGATCGGCCGAAATGAGGATGGTTCGTTCGGCGGCTTGTTCCCCTTTGGCAAGAGGACTAGATGTTGGAGCTTCCAGTGTCTCGGGAATACGCCCTCCTCTAGGCAGGTATCGTAAGCCTGGAGGAAGACGTCTGGTCTCCGCCTGATTGCCGCTTTGAGGGCCATGTTCGGGATTCCGTTCGGTTCTGGAGCCTTGTTGTCTCCGATCTTCTGGACAGCCTTCAGCAGTTTGTCGCCGGTGAATTGTAGCACCGCTGGTTGATCGCCGGGTATTCTCGACTCGGGGATCAGTTCCTCTTGTTGGGGGAGTAAGATCTTCACGGTCCTTACGACCTCCAGAAACTCAAGGTCTTTGGGGGCTGCTGAGCTCCGTTTCCGCAGTTTGGCCATGACTGTCTCATACGGTCTGTCCCACGGGTCCCAATTGACTTCGTCGCACATGTTTTTCCAGCCGTGGTACTTGCTGGCCTTGATCTCTTTGCTCAGCGATCTGCGAACGTCGGCATATTGCCTCCTGAGAGTAGGGAATGATCGACGATTCCTCGCCCGTTGCGCTCTCCTCCTGGATTGAAGGCACTGTTACGTATTGCATACCTTACGCCTTTTTTAAAGTTAGAACCCGAAATAATTTATGTTTGAATTGAATAGACAAATTGTTCCAAAATCCAATTCC
>JAQQRF010001506.1:0-11299 GCA_030523145.1 Trissolcus brochymenae | reverse complement strand
TCAACTTTAACTTAATCTATGGAAAAAAAATTTTTTTTACCAAAATTTTTCTAAGTTCACATTCGTGGATGATCCACGTGGATAACTTCAATTACATATATTTCTAACGTAGAAGGGATATTAATATAATAACAATAAAAAAAAATAATACTCTAATTTTTAAAACATTTTTGACAGTCAGTGAGTAACCTCAAACTATGGTGAATTTATTCATGTTGTTTCAACTTCAGAAAAATATATTGTTCTCAAATATAGTTTATCAACGTCGTATCGACTTTAAATCATCATTGGATAATAACATTTGCTTAAACGTCGAACTCCGGTAAAAAAACTGTCATCGGTGCGACACCGCTTATCAACTTGAATTTGTATTTCCCAATGTAGAATTTACGTCAGCCTGACGTTAAATTTTTCTAAAGGTTCAAGGCTGCTATTTTATTAATAATCAATTTTTTTATCAATCAATTAATGATTAGTTTTCATTATATTTAATGAAATCCCGTTCAATTTTTTTTGTTTTGGACAATTTTCTTGACATCAATTTTGGTCACCTCAAAATAAATATGATTTTTTAATTGTATAAAGTTTATCTAAAATAAAAAGAAAAATGTTGTACACCTTGAATATTTGTCAACAGATTTCAATTATTGAGTTGAACAGTGGTATATGAAACAGTAATTTCTGTTTTATTATTATTACTATAACGTGCAAGACAAAATGGGTTGTCTATCTCAACAAAAATTTTCGGTGGTTTATCTCTCCACACGGACAAAAAAAAATATTTTCAAATATATATAAAAAATATTTTATATAAATGAAAAATAAACTTTTATATTTCGTGATATGTCATGTATATTTCAAATATGAAGCGGCAATATCTTATATAAAATTTATGTAAATGTCATATAAAAATATATATATTAACTATAAAAAAAAATTATTTTCACATATATTTTGACTTATATTTTTGTCCGTGCATCAATAATAAATGTAACGATCATAGAAGAGGGCGTTCATTAATTGACATATAACAGGAAGCTCGTTGTGATCGTCATTCATGAATCGACATGCCAAAATTACATCGTCCTTTTGATTACTTCTCGTACATGCTTGTTATGAATTATCGTTTAGTGACAATTCAGATTAAAAATATCGTCCCTAAATGATTGTCTCGCGACAAATGGTCAAGTACGATGTTTATGACTTCCGCTTGAGTGAAAAATAAATCAAAATGGATGACATCAGAAATAAAAACATAAAAATTAGTTGAAGTGTTCTTATCAAAAGATATGCTATTAAAAACTTTTATATAATATGCTTAATACTAAATTGTGTTAAATTGTTTTATTTCAGATTGAATTCGATTTTGAGGTTAGAGGTAACATTTTATATTGTGCCAATCGATGCAAAAATTTCCTACCCAGTTAACGATTAAATTCGAATATTTCTGAATCATTCACGCGTGCATGACGTTAGCAATTCTTTTGAGAGCACTGTATATTTATTACATTTTTGAGGTTTCAATCAGATTCGTGCGAACAAAATGATTAATTTTTGAAATCATCTTGAATTGCTGTTCAATGACAGTCTTTGATTATTATTTTTTCATTTTGTTATGTTTCCCGTGTACTAAACAATCGTGTAATGGAAATTAAATTGAATTAAATAAATTCAATTTGGACGCACATCAATTAGAGCGCGATCTGAATTTCATCGAGAATAACGCAAACGAACAAAATTATTTATCCGGAGTTTTTTTTATATAACAATTATTTAATGTGTATAATAATGTTGGAAATTAGTTTTCAACTTAATTAACGTACAGTATTTTATATATTGGGAACGAGTGCTTTTATAAACAAGTAAATTTAATTAAAAATTTATTATTATAAAAATATTCGTTATTGGAAAACTTGATTGAATGTATATAATAGCTTTTTTGTACTGATGGAATACTTGTGGAGGATAAAAGTGTTTTCATTTTCGAGTAAAGTAACTTTTTTTGTTATTGTGCGGTGCAAATTAGACTCTAATGAAAAGCTAGGTATTCTATTACCTGTCAAACAATACATTTTTCGTGGACAAAAGCCGAATCGTATTTTGACTTAGTTACTATAATCGAAATGAATTCGAAAAAAAAGAAAAGAAAAGAAAAAAAAAGAAAAGAAATTCTGTGTTATAAGTTCTATAAAATATACAAAAAGCGCGCGGTCGAGAACGCAAGTTTTTAGCGTGCAATGTTCGTTATTGTGGCAATAAATCGAATTCCTCGTGGCGAAATACAGTTGGCTTTTTGCAAAAATGCACTCGACTCCCTAACGAGAAAATAATAGCAAAATAGCGACGGCTATGTATATGCTTTTGACAAGCCGTGATTTAGATTTGGATTCGTATACGTCATCGTAATTCAGTAGCCAAAACACGTGTCATTGACACGCGGTCCTACTCTATGAAAAGCGAAAGGAGAGTACTGCGAGAGAGACGAAGATGGTGTGCAAACAGAGGGAGAGAGAGAGAGAGTGAGCGAAGGAAATAAAAAGAAGGAAAATGGGAAGAGGCGTTTCAAGGGTCAAATTATGGCTGCGCTTTGTTCGCATGACTTGGCAACAAGAATCACATTCGACTCGAGGGCTCGCCACGAATCTCACTCTCTGTCGGCTAATTCAGCGCCAATTTCTTGTCAAAGCTTCTGCGCTAAGCCACTCATGTCTCTACTTGCCCCACTGTCGCGTTTTCACGCCAAAAGAGGGCTTCGCGTAATTGTTTTCTCCACTTTTCAAAGCCGCCTTTGATCTGGCAAGTGGCTTTTTTCATTATTTTCGCGGTTTAAACAAGTTCGGGGGCAACGCTGCACGATTAATGGACCAAATTAACATGAGCAGATTCACTTTGTTTCGTTTTCATATTTTAACATCGTATGAAACCAGTTCCAAATTTTACTTGCTAAGATGAATTTGGAGAAATAAATGTTTTACTACATACATACATATCTATTACTATTCCGATCCTTATCTTTCTTAACTGTTATTAGATTGAATCGAGTTAGGACCAAACACGAAATTGAAATATATTGATGTTTTGAAGTCTTATGTTTTATATCCCACAAGGATCAAAATATAAATCAAAATATATTTGCATTTTATATTTTTGTTATAGTTAATATATATATTTTTTGTATTACATTTATATAAATTTTATATAAGATATTGTCGCTTTATATTTGAAATATACATATGACATATATACGAGATATAAAATTTTATACTTCGTTTATATATAAAATATATTTTAAATATATTTTAAATATATTTGAAAATATATTTTCGTCCTTGTGGGATATAATGTGACTATTCAGTGAATTAAATAATCAACAATTATTTGAAGTAGCGGGGTAAATTGGCACATCAATCGTAAAAAGTGTCGGAAAAATAAGTTAATCGGACAACGCGCGACGCATATTTCGCCGACATCAGCATCGTATCGCAGCCAGGGTAAATTGGTACATAAAGCAAAAAAATTGTTCATTTGGAAAACGTCAGTGACGGTCGCACGTATTATAAAATAGCGTGGCGGGCGCGTTGCGTCGTATTTTCCTTCGTGAAATATCGCGCCGCCGCCCAAAATCGCGCATATTGTTATTCTGCGCGGTGAGTTATATGTTGTCACATTTTGCCGAATGCAATATCGAATTTCGTTTATGACTGATTCGCACGGATAAACAATTTTCCGACCTTTGTAATTGCGATTCATTCAAATGTCGCCTCCAATTATAATATAATTAATGCGTCATTAGTTAAATGACAAATTATAGTTTTTGTATAGCAATTTGCATTTTCAGATGTTGATTAAAATGATGTGCTTTGTATCAAGGATGTATAATATCAGTAAATTAGAAATCATTTTTTATATTTACTACGGAAATAAACATACAGAGGAATTGAAAATATATCTACATTACAATGTGCGGATCTTTATTAGAGAGAAACATTTTACCCATCACTGAAAAATAGAACAAATTCCAAAACTCAGCTCTTAGTTTATTTATTATCAAAAAAAATGCATTTGTGATATTGCTTTTCCACCAACCGAAGAAAAAGGCATAGCAAAGTTATTTGGAACGAATAAATGCACACAAAAATTCCTGAAATATGTAGTAAAAAATGTTTACCATTTTTGGTCTATATGTATGCTATAGCCGACTTTCTTTGTGATGATATTTTCATAATAATTTTAATGCCTTGTGACGGTATTGAGTTATTAATAAATCGGTATGGTCATGCAAATGTAGACAATTTATTCCATCAGTCTAATATTTTGTAATCATTTTTTGGCGTAATGCAATTTTTTTTGACTTTCAACATGAACGCGAAAAAAATAAATAACAAATAAATATATAGCTATAACGTAGCAATAAATAATGCTACATTTGTATCCACACTGAGGGAGAGAAAGCTGATACGAGCATCCAGAGAAAATCGAGCCAACTGAAATTGTATGGTTAGTGTTTTGATGTTGTAATTCAAATGCGTAATTTATTGTAACGAGGAACATTTTTCTAAATGAAACGTTGACATATTTTGAAATGAAAAATTGCCAACAAAATGAATATTTGGAAGAAAGGGACGTAAAAAGTTTGGCGAAACCAAGGTGAAATGTTTCATGAATTTTGATTGAAAGACAAATTGTTTCAACCTTTCAATTCTTTTTACAAGTTAAACGTTCGGGTTGAAGTTATTGCGTACACAAAAAAGTATTCGAAATTTCCTAAACTTAGTATTAATTTAAATGTAAAAAAATAAAACAAAAAAAATGTAAAATAAAACAAAAAATTGTAGACTAATTGCATTTATATAACCTCACAGTACGGAATAGGGAGTGACCTTCACCTATCTCTATCAACCCTTCGCATCGATCCATCCCTTCAACGCGTTGACGTTGAGCAGTCGTTCCCTTTGAAAAAAGTTCGTAGACCGCCCTTGACCCAATTCCGTAATCCCGACAGCGTCTAAATCCGTCTACGCGGAAAGAGCCTGGGAGATCTTGGCAGCACGTAGTGCATTATCATCCCGGCGTTTGACTTCGCATCTCTTCTCTTTAGCTGTGCACGTCAGCGCGCGCACGCGATGCGTAGCGTAGGTTGGAAACGCACGTGTGTGATTCCCCTTTCCCTTGCGCGCAGCTACCTCTCTTCGAAGCGGAGTTCCATTCACGCATCCGCCGGTCGCGTCAGCATACCTCGTGCCATTCCGTTCGCGCGTACGTACTTGCCGGATGGGTATACGCACGTGAGACGTTCTAAGGGAGAGGGGTGATCCCACACATTCATGCAGGTTTCTAACCTGACCTACCGTGTAGCCTACGAATATAAGCTAATAAGATACTCATTACGTGAGTGATGATAAAATTTATGCTAGGGTTTATACTCTCTGTTCAGCCAATGAAATCTTGCAACCTATGAAATTATTAACTATTAAAATGAGAGTTTTAATTTCTGACCCCAAATAAAAAAAAAAAAAAAAACGATGACCTTGTTTTAAAAATAAAATTTTTTAAAATCAAACATTAATATATAATAATTTCAAGAAAAGTATCAAGAACTTTAACTTTCAAATCGCTTAGTAGATGAATCAATAGATCAATTAAAATAACATCATAATTCAAGAAATATTTATATTTAATTTACGTTTGCATTAAAAATGGTCCCTCTACATATACAAAGTATATAAATGAATCCCAATCTCTTTTTGCTTACCATAGTCAAGCATAATAAATGTGTCTATGTTTTTTTTTAATATAATGTGTTATAATAATATTCATGAAAAACACGATCAAACAATAAAACAAACATGCTGTAAGATATTGCTGGCATTGAATTCACGCAGATAAGAGTAACTATTTTATTAAAAAGTTCAACAGATAATCTCGATTTTCTGGATTGGTAGTTATTATTCGACTTTACCTTAACCAGGCTACCCGTTATCTTCAGGCAATCAAACGTATATAAAAATTACCATTGTATAATTCCGTGTAACGCTGTTCGCGATACCGATCACGACTTTTAAAAAATTGCGCCATATTGGTTGTTACCAACCATGGATTTTTTTATAATGAGATTTTTTTACCGTTTCATGTTGGTTTACTCCTACGATCTGAATTGTTATCCTTATTTCAATATTCCCGCCATTATTCTTCTCGTAATTGTTTTTTCTTAGTATAATACTATTCGATATATAATAACTAAACAAAATTTAATAATCTCAAAAGTTTAGAAAAAAAAATTAAAAAATAAAACTCTTTCCGTGATTGAAAACGATATTTTTAATCTCTTTTAAACGACTTGACTGATTTTTTCATATTAAAAGAAAAGAATGTGTATTTTTTTTACTGTGTAATAAAAAATTAAATTGAAGATTCAAATCCATTAACTTGAATTGCGTTTGGAAGAACCTCATTTCGAATTGAAAAAGTATCGAGAAAATTTTCAATTTGAATAAATTTTGATTGTCAAAGGTGACTTTTGAAAAGCTCGGATGCTTATTGCATCCAAGTCTTCAGTAGTTATAGTCTCGTACAATAATTAAGTAAAATAAATTGAATTAATTGTTTTAAATTTATCTAAGAGTATATAATTTTTTTTTCTTCAAAAAGCTAATTAAAAATGGGCGGCAGCAAATAACGTAGTAATTGTATATTTTAAATCCAGTTAGGCAATTTAGTTGATTTATTATACTTAATTCAATTACCACATTCAACCAGACGCTTCGCGCATTATAAATTATCATATTTTCACTGGAGCATTGAATATTGGTTGCGCGTGAAAGTTTGTAATAGGAAACAAAATAGTCTCATTGACTTGTTGAAATCAGACACCAATTTTTGTTGTGTCTTTACTAGGACATATTTTATTTTGTCGTTACATTTTTTGTCGGATTAATTCAAATACATTGATTATCATTTTTAATTAAAGCAACTGTTGCAAACAGTACTAACAAGTGACAGAAAAAACAAAACACCTCTGTGACCTATGGAACAATTTATTTTATATGTATACACAACATTTGAATCACCACTGAACACATTTTCCGAGGCTAATTTTTAATTAATTCTCTATTTAATCATGTATGTGATATACGTGTTCAATTGAATTTCTCCCCAGGAAAGTCCAATCTTGACCAAATATAATATGGTTGATTTATAAAAAAATTATTGGTCTTACTCGAAAAAGAATTAAATAACAAAAGATTTATCTATAAACTTAACTTTTGACATGCATTTAATTTAAAATTAAGGCTTTTGAGTCTCAAAATGGCTATGTTTACAAAATTACTGTTAAATAAAATTTAAGGATTTAATAGGATGAAAGCCGGTTAAGGGGTAAACGATCGGTAAATAAACGTGCACTCAGAAAAAAATAGTAAATCTAACCAAAACATTTTAGTTCGTTTTTTGGTCAACACAATCTAGTACAGAGTTGTACCAACTCGACTATCTGATAAAATTAATAAGACGTAACAGTTATGCCAACTACATAAGAAGGTTATCAAAAAAATGAAAATTGACATGAAATCTTGAATAGTTATTGGAATGCTATTAAAAATTCAACTTTAACTCCTTCTATATTTCTAATTCAAAACTTATGTATTTGAATTTATACTTTTTAAAATATTTTTACAGAATTTTGTGATGAAATTGAATTTTTTCGATGAAATAAATATAAAAAAAAAGTACATTTCTTCATTTTCTATCTTTTTATTCATTTATTCAATAAGATAGAAAATTTATTCAAAACGCAAAAACATCGAAAAATTTTTCTTTTAGAGAGATTCTTTTGTTTCGTCAATTTCTTTAACTCAGAACGCCTGGATTTAATTTTATGTTATTTTTTTATTAAAGTTCAACAATAAACAACTTTTTGTATTTTAAAAACAAAAATTTTAAATTACATCGCAAATCGTTATAAGGCATTTACATGTTCGATATTATCTTACGTTTTTAAGCATCAAATTTTCGTTATCATTTCTTGTTTCAAGTTTTTTTGTCATCCAAATCTATTTCCATTAATTACATTTTGAGTCAGTTTAACACTTTACTTCTGGAAGCTTCCATTTCTTCTTCAATATGGCTGCCTTTTTATAAAGACGGAAATAGGTTAAAAAGAGACAGTACTATGAAAAGAACGAATGTAAACACATGGAATAGTCACATGACCCATCACACAATCAAAGATTGTTCAATCCAGCGATCTGATTGGTTGACCCTCACACTCATGCTGATTCGTGTTGTTCCAGAATTAAAGTGTTAACTTGAAATAACTTGAAAACGAACTAGGAAATATAGTTAATTTGAAAATAGCTGTGTAAACTAGTTGAATAGAATTCTAGTTGTTATAACTATATTTATAATCATCACAACTATAATAGCTTAAACAATAAAAAAAAAAGTTAAACTAACTATTAGATTTTTTCTTTATTTTTATCATTTTTTACAATGAGTGGTCACGCATGTTTTTAATTTGCTGACGCGTTGATGCAATTTATACAAATGATAGAATTTCGCTTGACGTGAGAGCTTTTATCATGTACTGATTATACATTTTTTATATTCAAAGTTTAACAACAAAATTTTATTACGAAACCTGTTATGTTGCACAAAATATAAAAAATTGGAATCCAACCATTAAAATTCAAAATGACACTGGTCGGAATTGTAATGAATAAAGTTTAAACAAATAAACGCAAGTAAAAAAATAAGCTCTGTGAAAATAATTGAATTTTTAAATAAAAATGCTTAATAGAATCAATAACGACAAATTTATTATATTTGAATAAAATACTGTTAAATAGAGATATTCAAAACTCACTGTAACGAAATGATTCTTGTGTCCGAATGAGTGTTTAGATGAACTGATCAAAAACAAACACAAATAATTGAGTACGTTTGTTAAAATTCATAATAGGTCCGTTCCGCGTTTCTTTGTTTAAATTGGGAAATTGAATGGCAAGAGGAATAAGTAAATTCGAATTGCGAAATTTCTTTAAATTGTGTTTATTACAGTCATGGCTAATGACACGTAATTTGCACTCTAATTTTTTTAACATCTTTAATGAAAATTTTTTCAATTGACTTAGCTAAGGGTGATGAAATAACTTTAATATTTGTTAAATAACTTTTTGATTTAAATTTCTTTATATGCTATATATTTTTTCCAATACTATTTTTTTTGCACAGTAGCACTGTAAAAAATACGAACAAAAATGACCGATTTTGACGTGAAAAAAAAGCTTTCAATTAAAATACAAGCGAGCGATTATATCACTTTTTTCACTATAGAGAATAAACAAACAGAAAAAAGCGAGGACTATCTATCAAATTTCGTTACAAACACTTCTGCAGAGTTCATCATATTACAAAAGAAAAACGTTTTTCGTTGGTTGATGTGATATATGTTTTTTCTGTTATTTTCGTTACTTTTTTTCGCTCATAAAGTTTGCTTCTCTTTTCATCGTTCATTTTGTCAGTATTATACGACGAAACGAATATTGTCAATCACATTTCGCTTTTCTTTTGTTCTTCGAGTGCTATCGATTCTCCAAAGTTGACGAATGTTAACATTTTGTCCGTCAATGTGGTTTCAGTTGCAGCGGACTCCTAGATATAGTTTTTACTCAATTGCAAAGGTTAAAAAAAATACATTTAACCTTCGTGTTGAATTGAAACATATGGTATATTTGCATAATAACAATTCTAATTTTTTTAATAACAAAAATAAATACACTCTTGAATTATTCGTTGGGTTAAGAAAAAAGTCTTACACATCGAATGAAAATACCATCAATTTTGGTAGTTAATTCGAATCGAGTTATAACTTATTTCATCCTAATTGGATGCATCGATCTATATTACGACATTGTTATTACTTTTGCTGGCCGCGAAAATCTGCCAACTACGCTTGCATGTTAACAGATCTCGAAAGGTTTCTTCTCTGTTTATATTGAAGGCTAGGTTTCCTCTGTTTTCTTTGAGGCACGTACGTACAGTTGATAATAAATAAAGCTCTTAAAAAGTTTATGATCATACCATGCGAATGATGCACTTTCACATATCAATGTTGTTTTGTTATAATGCTCCAATTGAACCCACGGATTCTAAAAGGGCACTTGCGCTCGAACAGCTATATTTCAAAACTAAAAAGTATCGAGAAAATTTTCGATTTTGATATACTTCAAGTAGCCAGATTGTTCGTTATGATCTAAATAACCACTTTGCTACTTAAAGATATTGAAATTGAAAATTTTCTCGATACATTTTTGTTTTGAAAACATAACTTTTCGAGCGTAAGTGCCCTTTTAGAATCTGGAGGTTCAATTGTGAATATAATGCAGTAATTTGAAGTCGTGATATATTTCGCATGAATTTCTTTTTCATACTCGGTTCATTTTAAATGCGATCAATATTCTTATCAATTAGATATTTATAGTGACAATTAAAAATGCTTTAACAATTTTTTTTAACTAGGGAGCAAAATCCCTGCACCCTTGCGCGCTACGCGCGCGAACCCCCTTCTCTTTTCTTCTTCTTCCTCTCCTCCTTTTCTGGATCTCCATTTCATCTTTTTATCTTTTCCTCCTTCTTTCATAAATCACATTTTCATCTTTTTTTTTTCTATAAACTCGCTTTTTTACTTTTTGTTTTTTTTTTAATTCTTTTTGAAATACCCTTTTCTTAGTCTCCGCCATTTTCAAATCCCCTTTTAATCCTTTTTTCTTTTTTTTTATATAAATTATTTTTTTGCTTTTTTTATATTGAAACCCCTTTCCATCTTTTTAAAAAATTCTCTTATCTTCTTCTTTTTCTCCTCCTTTTTTAAATCTCCAATTCATCCTTCTTTCTTTTCCTTCCCTAGTAAAAATTAAAATACGGCCCTTGTAAGGCTTGCCCGTCAAACAAGCCGGGCCCTTCAAATGTAATTATTAGTCTTGAAACGGGCCCTTACAAGGTATGTAACGCTTTGCCGCACAAATACCTTCAAGGGTGAGCCTTCAAAGGCCCAACATATTGTCCTAAACAATTTTTTCTTTGAAATTGTCTTTACTTTTAATTTATTAATTAAATTAATGGTTATTATAAAATTGATAATTTTTATATGGACAAGGAGAATTGTATTATAAAAATAAAAAATTTTAAGAAATTTTTGATTTTTATTTGTCTTTTATTTAAATATATCTTTTTCAAAATTTAGTTTCAATGCAGAAAATTTGAAACAATACATATTTAATACAAAACATTATTGTTTAAAATG
>JAQQRF010001505.1:0-20697 GCA_030523145.1 Trissolcus brochymenae | reverse complement strand
ATGTAGTTTGCTGAAATGAAGTTCAATAAACATTAGTGAAATTCATCCAAGTTTTCTTCTACTCAATTTTTGACTCCACGGAACCCGCGACCTCACAAATAAAAGATTCCAAAGATCCCAAGATCCAAAAAGAACGCAAACTACACATTAAAAAAAAACAAAATTAGGAAAAAAAGAAAAAAAAACCAAAAAAAGAAATATGAAAGTTGTCTTTGTTTTTGTTTTTTTTTTTTTATACTCGAACACATTTGTTACACATTTGTTATATTACATCTGTCTATTATTCTCTATGAACTTGAATCAAAGTATTATCGGTTTTATAAACTTTATACATTTTATTAACTTGTTCATTACATTACATTAATTATTTCTATTATTATAAAACTTTTCTCTTTTTATGACATCATCTTGAAAATAAAAAAAAAAATGAAACGTTACATCATCATTAATTTATAATGTTTTTATTATATTATATTATATTATATTATGATATTTTTAATTATACCTGACCTGACTGCTGAATTCACCTTATAGCTCAAATCTGGAAAACAGCATGATCAACTTCATCTAAATCAGATTATTACTCTCTTACACTTACATTACTATGGAGTGATTCTTTAAGCAAACAACCAGAGACTCAAAAATATAATAGAACTGCGATAACTAAGTACAATTTTGATGTAACACGACGTGAATAATTTTTTGAAAATTTGAATGACATTTTACCTATTCATGCAAATCTGCTAAATTTTCAATTAAGCGATTATTCAATTAATAACATTAAAAAAACTGCAAAAATGTAATATGCAAAAATCCTTTGAATTAAATACAGTGTTAAAATAAACAATCCTGGGTATCATCATAAATGTAAACTTGCCAAAATAGAATTTGAAAAAACACTAGACAGATTTAAACAAGATAAACTTAATGAAACAAACAAAACAAATTACTTTTGATCAAAAAGCAGATATAAAAATCTCTTCCATCGAAAAAATAAATGTATAAAATTTACCTTCAAAATAAGTTTTCAAACACGAAAAACCCAAAAGAATTTTGAAAAGTATATGCAAAGCACGAAAATCAAGTTAAGCGTATCACAAAAAATCCTATTACTTCAGAAAGATGGGAAGAATAAATTTATCCCACCAAAAGCATTGTAGAGCCCAACTTATATGGTCCCTATGACCCTGAATTAGATTCGCCAATGACTATGACGGAATCGCTTTTGATAAAGCCGTAGGCCTTGATGAGGTAAACGCTATCTTTTTCAAAAATCTGTCATCACGCTGACTAGATTTATTGTTGTGTCTATTTAACACCATCCTGTTATCCAAAACTCTCCCCGAAAACTGGTCCAAAGCTGGACTGATCCTATTCCACAAGAAAGGAGACATGAATAATCCAGCAAATCACATAGGTATCGCGTTAGTTAATACCATAGCCAAAAATTTCACAAAAATCATGTACTCCCGTCTTGTGAGATGGACCAGTGTTCGTAATGGATGGAACGCAAAATGATGTTTGCAGAGGCAGAAGCTGCACTGATAATGATTTTATCCTGCAATCTGCAATTCATTGTAAACTGTGTCTAAGGAAAACACGTGTCTGCGCTTCATTCATTGATTTTCATCGTGCTTTCGACTCGGTCTCTCACAAATTTTTTATACACAAATTGTATAATCTGAGGATTAGTTCAAAATTCATTCGCTTATTGATAAAACTGTACAAAAATGCGTTTATAACTATTAAGCTCGAAAACATTTTATCCAATGAATTTAGTGTCACAAATGGTGTGCTCCAGGGTGAAAACCTTTTTTCATATTATTTTTGAATATCTGGAACAGTTTCTGAAACAATTATCCGTTATTGCTATTGAAGAGACTAATCTTTCGTTACTGTACGTGGATGATGCTGCAATCCTTATTGATTGTGTTTCTATTCTTATTTTTGTCTGAAGGAAGGAATTACGTAATGAAAAATAAGGGTTCTTTTGAAGATTTTAAAGATTTTTCGATCTCCGCGGGTGGGGGTGGGGGTTAGGGTTGGGGATCGGGGTTAAGTTAAGTGGCTGTGGGGGTGAGCGGGAAAGAGAAGTCTAGTTCAGTGACATTGGTTGTATTCTTATCTGGATAATCTGATCCCTCGATTAAAAATGAGAGATTCTTTGAAGATATTAGAATTGTCTCCACTCCCGCTCTCGGGGATGGGGGTGGAAGGTCGAACCTGATGTTTCTGTTTGTATTTTTTTCTGGGGAATCCAATCCCGCGATTAAAAAAAGGGGTTCCGATTTAAGATTTTAAAGTTTCGCCCGCCCCCGGGGGTGGGGGATAGAGATAATTGACATGATATTTAAATTTATTTTCTCAATTTTTTATGGTTTTAAGACCATGTACTTGTGCACAATGGTTGTCACTTTCGCATCAATTACAAACGATTGCGCGATGTAGGTTTTGGGTGCTAGGTATGCTAACCAGCAACTCATCACCATCAACCTGTTTGACGTATGTTGATTGTATTGTTGAATATTAACAACATGAAGAGTTTAATCGTATTTAAAATTTGTAACATTATAAAAGTTGACACAAGTTTGAAAAAATAATTAAGAAACTCTAATAAAAAAGAAGTTACATTAAAAAAGAAAAAAAATCTTAATTTTTGATTGTTTTAATATTAATTAGTAATGAATATCTTCTGTTTACTTTTTTTACAACGTTGAATACAAACATTAGTGGACATGAAAAATTCATCGGCAGCTTCATTGAGAAATTTAGTAACGTCCTTTTTATCTAAAGTAGCAGTTTTCTTGTTGACAAATTACTTTCCTGCGTTTTGAAAACAAGATCAAATTTTCGTGCTTCTTGATGTTGATCTTGTGTTTTGCGTTCACTACGTATGTGATCCTCGAATAAGTTGACTATAAAGTGGATGTCATTTGTCTTTTAGCCGGTTCTCTGAAGTAATTCAGCAGAACAACTTTATCGAACGAACAACAAATTTTTTTTCTTTTGTCTTTTGCCATTCCATGAATATATTGTAGACTTTTATGGCCTATGTAACGTATGGTTTATGTAACGTAAGCGTGACTTTTCGGGAAGAAGTCAAGGGGCATGTTGATAACAACTTCAAACGTTTCTTTAGAAACATTAAAAACGTTGCCCGTGTTCATTTTTTTGCTTAAATAAGAAAAATTCATTAACATAATGCTGATATAGTTACAGTCACCATTCATATGCTTTTTGTGTTTACAATAACAACAATTATCTGTGATATGCCAGTAGTTTACTTTTCACACGACAACTGATTAATTATAGGTCAAGTTTACTTAGTAACTATTCAGCGACGTGGCGCTAGCATTGTTCGCCAGTTCGAAATAGCAGTACGGAAAATTTTTTCTGTACTCTATTTTCCGCATGCTAATTGAAAAAACAGTACGGAAAATAATTTCTGTATGGGATACTGCAAAGTAACAGTTTTCAAACTAAAATTGACACAAAAAAAGCACAGTTTGACAGTACGTGTTATGAAAAATCTATTTGGATTACATCAATTAGACTAACAATGGCATTTTAATTACACAGCAGGAGATGGCGGTGCAAAGTTGTTGTTAAGCCACCGATATTTGTGTATGTTGGGCAACTGTGTAATAACAGTTATTGCATTTGAAGCAGTTATTGTCAATTGAAGTGTTGCAAAACCAGACCTTTTCTGATTTCTTTCGTAAATTGCAGTCTCCTTTTCTTCTTCTCGGTCTTCATTGTCGTCGTCGTTCGATTCATCGTTTTCCTACTCTTTATTTGACTACGTATTTGACTGAGACATTTTTCAGGCAGTTCTTTTCAACTAAAATTGTAAATATTGACTATTAATATGTTTATAAAATATGAAAATTGTCGAAAAAATAAAATAAACCAATTTTTTAATGTTTACTTAGAGAGAAATGATATGGTATAATAATAAATAATATAAAAACAAAAGAAGAGCGTGAATATAAGGAAAAAAAAACAAATTTAGGTTTGTTTTAGGTTAAATAATGTGACTTAGCGTTTTCTTTTGTAATTGACGGGGGAAGAGGACGGTAGTGCTAAAATCAGCATTATGACTAAGTGATAGAAAAAATCTTTAAAAATTTGTATATAATAATTGCGAGGATGAGAAATCGAATGGTGCAAGAATTAGGGATTAAAACATCCTTTATATCAAAAATTAATATTCAGAACCCCAAAAAAGCTTAATTTATATAAAAACAAAAAATTTCAAGTACATTCTCTTTTTTTGACATTTTCTCGACAACTCGGGTTAGAAACACTTGTTCCTTATATTAATATGCAGGATCGTTCAATTATATAAAAATAAAGCCGAAACGACAAAAAATGACAAAAAATTTGTTGTTCTGATTCATGAAATGATACGAGTACAAAAAAATCAATATCGAGAATTTAAAAATTCTAGCAAAAAAAATCAATTTTTTACATAAATGTATTGAAAATATTTTTACACTACTCACGAAATTATACAGTAATTAAAATCTGTTTCATGTTCAAACAGTTGATATGAAAATTTCATATTGTGTAACCAATCCGAATGCCATGTGATATTCATATAACTTTGCTGAAAAGTAGTGTCGATGATGTGATGTTTTCGTTGTTCGTTATTTCGCTCCTTCTATTTGAATACACGTACCTGGAAATTTTCACGCCCATGCTCATTGTGTTTCCGCGCGATTGGTGCTTCTGATTGTCGATCATTAAAGTTACCGGTGCTGTGAACTTGTGTTTTGGCTATACAAATTTTAATGTAAGTATATAAAATAATGGTGATCCAGTTGTAATTATTTATTCTTGTTTGTATTAGCAAGGTGACTTTTCACAATAACTTTGGAAGCAATCATATAACAAGCCAAACATTGTTTCATTTCACGTTCGTTTTTTCACAGTTTTCATTTTGTGGTTCGCATTTTTTTCATATTTCAAAATAAGTATTTATTGAATATGGAGAGTAACGTAGAAGATATGAATGAGAAGGTAAATATATAAAGTCTCAATTGTATAGTCAGTGTTTATATTATCGTATTCGTATCGTCCATGACAAGTTACTAGAGATATTATGGTCCAATCTTTTCTTTACTAAAGTTAGTATTGCTCTCTACGTATCCTTTTTAATTTTTTAAACTCATATTTTATTGTTGCCTATGATTGAGGTTATATTTATAATTTCTTTCTTGTCATTATAGGTTGATCTCAATTTGGAACGACTTAATGACATTGCATCTGCTAACGGTATTAGTGTGGAAAATCTGCTTCAACAAATCAATTTGCAACTGGTAAAATTAAGCATAATATTTTTTTCAAATATTGTTTCAACAGTCTTGAAAATTTTTATCATTTTAGCAAGGACAGTCCAAGAAAATAGACGGTGAAAAAGATAGACCAATATACATTAAAATATCAAAAGACGACAGCTCCCAAATTTTAGACGAAAATCTTGCTAACGAGGAAATAATAGAAGTAGTGAAAGAAGTAGAAGAAGAGGATCGTGAAACAGAAGGAGGAGTCAATGATGAGGAATCAGGCAGTTCACATGAGAAATTAATTTCGAACGCGAAAGTAATTCGACACTCAAATGTCATGTGAACAATTTTTTTTCCGTCATGCGTGATTATATATTTTGTATTTTATTTCAGTTACTTCGAACCTTTTTGGAAAAACATTCACACGAAAAATTAATATTGAAATCTTTTGCTGATAACAACGCGAAAAAACATTGATTTTAAAAAACGTACCAGTTGGAGAACAACTAGTGAAATTTGTGTTTTTAAAATATAAAAGAATTTTAAAACAAATTTGTCACGTTAGTTTATGAATCATGTTCTAAATTTGTTTTTGTTTTAAGGATTGTCCCCAAACAATTTCAAGCTCTTGCTGCAACAATATTGGAAATTTTTCCAGGAGAATCTCCACTTTTTGCATACAGCAAACAAATAAGTTATTTTAGTACTGATTATAGAAAAAATACTATTGAAAATTGTGACGTACTAATTCTTTTCCTTCTTGTTGTTATGAGGCTAGAAAAATTTCGAAATAATGATGGACTTCAATTTTGCCGCCTTGCATGAATAGTTTGTTTCCAGTTTTCGAGTAACTCCTCCAAGATTGACTTTTAACCAATTCAGTCTTTCACTGATATCTGCAAACATATGAACAATAAAATTTTAATTTTTTGCTAACAAATTTTATTCACAGATTGCAACGGATCTGGATTCAGACATAGAGCAATATACGGAATTCTTACATAAAAAAGGACACAAACTTCAGCCAACAATAATTGCTGTTGGACCTATATGCAAGGTAGAACAGTCGTACGAGTGTGTGAACAACGTGTGATATGAAACAAGTTCAATTCTTGAAGCACTGCAATTAGCATTCAAAATTTTCTTCGCAACTGATTGTGCTTATCCAAATCTCTCTGCACATATTTGGACATTCCTTCAGCGTTTGGTATTTAATATTCGTTCTCCTAAAGATAGGAAAAATTCATCGATCACCGTTTGGCAAGGCTTAATTGATGAAATAGTGAAACAATCTACGGATAAAGTTACTGCGTTGTAGGTCAAATGTGTAGATTTGAAGTGATTGTGTTATTTTGGTTTATTTTAATAGTTATGTTCACTTGTTTCGTCTGTGATTTCTCAATCAACAGCAACGTATTACTGATAAAACATGTTAAATTATCCCACACAGCAGCAAATAATTTTATTTGTCTTAAGGACACTCGAAATTATTCAGCACTTAATTCTTATATTAGTCACCGAAAAAGAAATCACGAATTAAAAGTTGAAACTTATCTTACAAATTTAAAAGAAAATAAAGATCAGAGTGTTGATATAGATTATGAGAAATTGGGAAATATAATAGATTGTAACGTACCAATTAACATCGAAATTGACAAACAAAAAATACAAGATTTTGCAACAATCAAAGAAAATATTCGTGAATCAGATGACGAAAACTGGGACAGCGATGATTCTATACGTGAAACAGTAGATTTTAATTATGTTTTACAGAATGGTTCCGATTCTAGTTTGTTTGATGAATCCGTTACATTAGAAAATACGAGTGTTCTAATTGAGAATCAGTCAGAAGATGTTTAACTGTTTGTTGCTAAACTTTGTTCCTTCGGAAATTTGACACGATCATTTGTTGATGTACTGCTCCGCGAATTATTCTTATTATTTAAAGTTATTTTTAATTCTCTGAAATTGGCAATAATAAATCGTCACAATGTAGTTGATTTAAATTGTATATCTGAAATTGACAATGTCTTTGCGGGATTAATTAACAATCCCTTTGCAAACCTCTCTTCAGAATTCTTGTGGTTCAAATTTTTCACTAATTGTAAAAGCTACTGTGCTCCTATCGCGTACAAAATAGGTGAGAGGTCAGAATATATTAGAAAAGTAGGAGTCCAACGTTTAGGAAGTGTACCGGTAGTCGCGCAATTTATTCCAGTGAGAGAAGTGTTCAGGCAATTTTTTCAGTTGCCAGAAGTGTATGACCAAATTATTGATTATGTGAATATTTTAAAGTCTCAAGAGTATATTATTTCAAACATTATTCAAAGTCGGCTATGGAAAGAAAAAACAAAAGAATATGGACAAAATCAAACTGTCTTGCCACTTTATTGTTATTATGACGACTATGAAAATAACAACCCTTTAGGTAGTCATAACGGCATTTCAAAATGTAGCACGGTTTACTTAAGTATACCTTGCTTGCCACCGCACATGGTATCTAAATTAGAAAATATTTTTTTGTTCATACTGTTCAATACATTGGATAAAAAGTATTGTCATAATGATAATATATTTGCGAAAGTAATCAAATTTTCTTAAAAATGAAGGAATTTTGATTAAACATGATGGCGGCAAGAAACGTTTATTTTTCAAATTAGCCTTATTCTTGGGGAATAATTTGGGCATGCATTCTTTGTTAGGATTTAACGAGAGTTTTAATTCTATTTTTTTCAATATGTGAAAAACAATATTCTCTTCGATACAAAATTAATTACGAGGAACATATTAAAACATTGTACCAAAAGAGACTGGAATTAAAGAACTAAGTGTTTTTCACAAACTAGAAGGTTTTCATGTAACTAAAAATTATGCTGTCGATCCAATGCATGATCTGATGGAGGGGATCTGTAGATATGACGTTGCGTTGATTTTGAACGATTTTATTTACAAAAAAAAAACTTTCAATCGTATGAACTCAATAATCGTATTTGTGGTTTTAATTACGGTCAGAAAAATAGTGTGAACAAAATACCGAAAATTTTAGAGCATCAATTTGAAAATAGGAAGCAAAAGTGCGTTGTTTTATCATCATCAGAAATATTTCAGTTGATACAGAGTTTGACGTTGCTGATAGGACATAATGTACCACGCGGAGATGATTGTTAGAAATTGCTTTTGTTGTTGAAAAATGTCATTGAAATTGTTATGACCAAAAAGATCAATGTTAACACGCACCATTTACTGCGAGCTATGGTTGAAGAGTATTTGATGATTTATGTACAACTATTTCCAAATGATATAAAACCTAAGCATCACTATTTAATACATTATGCTACAGTCATGTATCAAGTCGAACCACTAGCTCAGCTGTGTTGTTTCCGTTATGAAGCTAAACACAAAGAAGGAAAAACTATTTCACATGTTTCTTGTAGCCGCGTTAATGATTGCAGAACAATTGCAATTAAACATCAATTGAAATTAAATTATAGGTTCTATTCTAGACAAAGATATTCTTTACATTTTATATACAGTTATACATTACAGACAAATAATGTAACATTCTTAGGACAAAATTTTTCAACAAACAACATAGTTATTGAATCTAATGTAAACGACATAAGTATTCATCTCATCCATTTAATTATATTGTACAATGACAGTACTCAATGTTTTGTAATAACGAAAAAATGTTTTGATGTTTATTTAGATGAGCACTTAAGATGATACAAAATTTTTGACATTCAAAATTATGTGTTAACGAAAATAATTAAAGTACAAAAAGAAACTACATTCAATTTTGTTTTATTATTTGTTTATTTACTGAAAAATTCAATAACAAATTTTTCAATTACAATGGAACAGGGTACTGAGAGTAAATACTACAACCCTGCGCGAAAATAATAGTCGACAAATTAATTCGAATATAGAATTGAATTCATCAGAAAATGCTTGAGCGCATATCTACGAAAACAAAGCACCAGCGGGGGGGCTTATCTTTCCGCTTTAACTTGCCGAATTTGTGCGTACACGAGCAGAGTTCTTGTGGTGTTGTTTCTGCGCACATCGAGCTTTAGCTTTTCTTGCTTTCCCGCCTACGTTTTTACAATTTGGTACACGCTTTTTGTTGAAAATAATCTTGTAATTTTCCTTATTAGTTTAAGCTAATTATTCTCTCTCATTTGCCATAATTTTTTAAAGTAATTCTTGGTTCTGCATAGCTCTTGATACAGGATAACCAGGATATAAAACTTTGACACATTTTGAGTATACTTCAGGATCATCGTACAACAGGTTGATACAGGTGCAGGTCCTTTGAATTAACCTAGTCCTGTTCCTTAAAATTGCTGCGTCGAATCGGCGAGCAATTTCCCTCAAAATTTCTCTCTTGCTCACTGAAACAGTGGTGATCGAGAGATTTTCCCATCGCCACGTGCGTTGAATCAACTTCAGTTAGCACCTTTTGATTATTTCTTAATTAATTGCAAGAACGTCTTTCCTTGATGGTGTCTAGTTTAAAACAAATGAAACATTGTAAAAGGTTTCAAAGTTAGTTGATTAATTGATAAAATAACTTGTTTGGCGATACGATTGTTATACATTTATATTACATTGAGTATGATATGGTCAAATCCCACAGAGATTTATATAAATTTAAATATGAAATTATTTATATTAATAAATTTTTTTTTCAGACACAAATATGTATTGTACTGTTTTCAGGTTTTTTTTATGGTTTTTTAATACAATTCTTAAATGTTGAAGGAATCCGCTTTTGAATCTTTTAATTTTTTATAAAGCTATCAAGACATTGTGTTAAAATTTTCAGATCCATCATACAAATTTTACTATAAAGGAAATGTTAAGTTGCACTGTTTAAGGTACAATGAAACAACACTGTGGCAAATATGTGAGACCTGTTCCAACGCATGGAACTGAATTTTTTTCATTTTCAATTATAGGACACAATATCGCACTACTGTGGCAAACATTTAAGACAATAAAATAAAAACAATAGTAATTTGATGCATTTATTCGAATTCCATTGCATTAACAATTTTTGCAATGTAAACTTGCTGACTGTCGAACACTAACATAGCAAAACAAATTGATTTAATTGTATCAATTGTTATTAACTCATATCGATCCTGAACCTCTGCTAACTTGTACAAATGAGGTATCATCTTATTTATGGAAGTTTGAAAATATTGCTGAACAATGCATCGATTAATGATACCATAGTGGATCGCAATGCATTCACACAGCCTTTGACAATTGCACATTTGCACTCGTATAAAACTTCTGAGACGACCGAAATATTCGTCATTGCCATCAAAATATGTCAAGCAGTGATTACCTGAACGTCTCTGACGTCCGTAAGTGGTAAACACGTAAAAAAATTTGTGTTTTAACAATCACTTGAAATTGAAAATTTTGGTGAAATTGACATCTTTGGAATGTAACAATCTTTCTAAGTTTTCAACACCGTTCATCACGGTACACGCACCAATGATGTATAATTTATCATTGATTCTGCGACGTCTTAGACGTCCAACGTTGTATTTCAATGAATTTATAAAATGGTACGCTCGTCTATTTTCATTAAGTTCGTGGTTCAAAGAAGCCATAGCCATGTAGGCTGACAATTTATTGCAAATTTGTAAGTGAGGGGAGTTTGTTCCTGTAACAAGATGTTTTATTTTTCCGTTAACATCCTCAAGTGGAAAGCACGGTGTCATAGTTAGAGGACCAAATTTTACAACATTTTCTGCCAAATGAATCATCGCATGGACAACCCATGTAACATGGCGCATCGTAAATATTTCCTGATAAATTCTGAAAAATTCTTTTAAACATTGCCTTGCGATATCAACATCTTCCTTGGATATTTCATCTTGCCACAGTAACACTACTCCATTCACTAAGAGTTTCACTTCCATAGTTGGTAATGCATAACTGAACAGCCAAGTTTTGAACTCGTGACCCTTCCAGTGTGACAAATGCGTTATAATCGACCGAGGAAAACGCTGTAAGGCGGTTTGAAATGGATGAGACGTTGATTTATAAGACTGATTTGTTCAGCAGTTTTGGTAAACCCGTACTTTGTTTTCGTATCACTGAACCACAATTCCATTATTTTTTTTATTGTCCCTTCGCAGATACAGTGCATTGGGTCTACGACAGTAGTTTCGATGAATTTGTAAGCTATTTCAGACATGCCAGTATAATCATAGACACCTTTCACAGGCCCGTTAGTCTCAAGCGCTTCTTGTAAATGCTCTGCGTATTCCTCGGTCGTCCGCATTCTGAACTCTTTGTGACAATCATAAACTCGCACATTTATCGTACCATCTGCTATTTGACCTTTGTGATCGCAAGTCTGACAAACGAATTCCTCATTATATTGGTGCATTTTTAAAAACATGGCTGTGGCTGGTGCGTCGCAGGTTCCACAAATCGTGATAACCTGAACATGTCTCGGTACATCTGAATCGTGAACATTAAAATCATGTCCAGTAGTCAATGGTTCTAAATTTGCATATAAGTGATTTAAAATATAATCTACGTTCGGTTTTTTCTCACCGAACCAAAGAGATGCAAGAAGCATCAGATTTTCAAACTTGTATCTTTCAGAATAAGGGAGTTCGTTTATAATCATATAGATTGGCCAAATCTCGTACATGGTCTTGAAAATTTTAAGACCATCAGTGTACCACGTCAAAGAAATATTATTGGCACAGTTAAGAATTTTACCATCATGAGAAAGCTCTTTATAAATTTGACCATCGTATATATCGGTATATTTACCGTTGTTTTGTCTTTGAAAACGTTGATTTAGAAGGTCTATGAACCCTGGACGATTGTACATTTTTTGAAGTTGGTCTACGATAGGAATATCTATAAAGTACGATGATTGTGGTTCGTTATGACAGTCACAAACTTCTTTTTCGTCACCCAAAGGTTTCAAGCAGTGCACGCAATAATATCGTCGTCTAAGATTTACATACACGTTTTCATAATTCTTGTAAAATTTATAAATTGTCTTATCGCTTTGATTTTCAGGTGGTAGATGCACGTCGATCAATCGTAGCAAGTCGGCTAGCAGTACTTTTGAAATTTTGTAACGAAACGCAAAATTCAAAATCGAGAGTGAACCTTCTTTTTTAGAAATTCCAACCCCTGCATATAATTCAGGATTATCATCGAAGGGTACATCGTTGAAAAAATAAGGATGATCTGAAAAATTATTTTCTTCATTTGACAGGAAACCTTCAAAAATACACTATATATATTTTTCGTTACGAATGCACGTAAAACATGGATTTATTTCCTAAAGATAAAACCTTGTTTTACTCCCTAGAGAGTAAACACTGTGACTAGTAAATAAAATTGTGTTTATTTCAGCGCGGGAGTTGAAATCCGTTTTACTCCCTACTTTTTTAAGAGTAAATCCTGCGTTTTTATTTGCATTTGCTACAAAAAATTTGATTCGCAACGATGGAGTAAAATACTCTCATAAATATAAATTTACTGTTAATTTCTTCTTCACCATCAAAGTCAGTCATATCAGAACTTAAAGTCGACCCAGCATTGAAACTCTCATTATCACTTTCATCCATTTGTTCCTGATATACATCAGCATAAAAATTTCCATTTTCAATAACATGTTCATGGTCTAGTTCAATATTTTGATTGTTGTTACCCACATGTATATTTTCACTGTAAATAAATTTTTATAATGTTTATAATTTCTTTTGATATCGTAACGCTAGAAAAAACCTTAGAAGTTTTAATAACATAAAAATATAAAACATGTATTCCAGACATAAAGAGCTGAGTTTTAAAACCCACCAAGTTCACCGAAATTTTAAATTGAAATAAAAATTGAAAAAAAAATATTATCAGATTTTTGTCTTTAAATTTTTTGTACCTTTAAATATTTTAACAACTTACAGATCATGATCAACATCCATGGCTTTGTTTTCCTGGACTTCAAAAGGTCCAATGTTCTCATTTTAAAATCGCTTCTGCGCTGCCAGAGCTTGCCTGAACTGCCGTATTCGACGTCGACCAGTTCGAGAAGAACTCATAGTAGCAGTATCTTAGTTGAATCGAATAATTGCTCAACTTCCTTTATTATTTCATCTAAGATTAAAAACGAATTTCAAAAATATTAGTCCCTAGTTACCCTAGGTTTGAATGTTTGCCAATAGTAACTAGGGAAGAAGCTGTGCAATTGTTTTCCACTTACTTCACATAACTGGTGTCATGAAAATTTTTTTGAGGAGAAGTTCCATTCAACTGTTTGCGAGAGTAAGTGACAGTTTAGAAGATTTTGCGTTCGTTTGAGCAATGAATAAGTGAACGTACAACATCTTAAAAATTAAAAAAGGTATTACATAATTCGTATTTCATTTGTATTTAAATCATATGAACACAAAAAAAATAGTTGATGACGTTAAATAGTGAACACTTTTATTTTTATTTTTACTTAAAGTCGATCCTAGTTTTGATACGGTACCTACATCTTTTTCTAGCTCAAAAACTAGCGGTTTTTTTTTTTCGGAAAGCATTAAGTAAGTTCAGAATTCCACTCTCATCCATGATAAAGTGAACTTTGATCCCTTTTCTTTCGTTGCCGTCTTTTGCGTGTCTTGCAGAAACGTCCGCGACCCGTTAGTGACACAGTTGAGATGTTCAAATTTTCAATCGCCTCGACTTCATTTTGGGGGAAGTAATCCAATTCCGCAAAATTAACGTATATCCCATACCCACGACGCTGAGCTGCAGTTGCAATGCCACGAACCTTGAGTCCTTAGATTTCACAATTTGATAGCCGACAACCTTCATTGAAGTGCTTCTGGCGCCGATGTCGTAGAACATCACGTAGTGCAGGAACTCGTTGATGTTCTTTTTTTGGAAGATGCCGTAGTTGAGTGCCACCGCTGTGTAGTCGTTGATCAATTGCAGCATCCGGATGCCTGCGAGCTCTGCGGCCCTGAGCATGACCTTGCGCTCGACCTGGTTGAAGTAGCCTGGCACTGTGATCACGGCCTCGTTGACCTTCATCTTGGACCCGTGGTAATCTAGGCGTACTGTGTCACGATCTCGTAATAGGTAAACCGCTTTTGGTACAGCTGCATCACTGGATTGGCTATCGACTTGCCAAACAGGTCCAACATCTAGGAGATACTGTTCGGAGGGTACATCACCTCACTGTTGTCGCCTCCGCACCGAAGGTTCGTTCCACGTTCTTGAAGGCTGTCGCAGGTGTGTTCCATTTGAACTCGTTGTTCAGGGCGATTTCCATTGGTACTCCTGGCCAGACGATAGCAACATTATTCATTCATTCGGTACCAATGTTGATGTTCATGACAGTCAATCCATGACATTTATAATTCAACATAATGACACTCAGAATAATAAATCGAAAAGCTAAGAAAACCTTGTTGGCTTTTTTTAATTTTTTGTTTTTGCCTGTCAAAGTTAGTAGCCAGTTAATAGAAGTAACATCTGAATAAAATTGCTTGTCAAATAATTTGAATTAAATATAGTTTCTGATGGTTCACTTGAGACTGAGCAAATGTGATGTCACAATTCAATTTGCCTATGTCTTATATCATAAATAAATGCTTCTCTTGTTGCCTTTTTAGGTAACAATGGAAGCCTATGCTTTGGTTTTTTGGATGAAAGAAAAACGCAAAACCGTGTTAGAAACTAAAACGTTTTCGAAAAAGCACGAATTGGATAAAGTCATCGCAATTCCTTATGAAAGAAAAAATTACTTAGCAAAAGTACTCAAATATTCAGGTGATTATTACTATTGTAAATTCTAGGGTTGGGTAGTAATTGTAACTTAATTTACAAGTTCCAAAAAATTTTAAGTTTCTTTTTTGTTATTAACTTTTTAGTAATGAAACTTTTCATTTTAAGTTGTAACTAAAATGTAACATATTTTAAACTTCTTATTTTTCATTAAAACAAGTACAATGTTTTCTAATTGCAAGGTTGTTTTTTTTCAATTGAAATAAGAATATCAGAATAAATGTTTTAAAAAGTAACTTGTAATTCAAATTCTTAATTACAATAACTGTAACTGGTAACTATTTTTCAATGGTAATTTATAACAGTAAACTGTATTTAGTTACCTTTTTCTATGTGTTACCCAACCCAGTGAATTTTGTATGAAATTAAAAAAAATAGTTAAAATATAATTGTAATAGTGATTTGAAAAGTGAACTAGATAATATTAGGCAAAATATATTTTAGATGATAATAAATACCTCGAACGATTGCTTGTGAACAAAAATGGAACTTTGAAAAAAAAGCAAATTGTGCATGAGATTAAGCCAAACTTGGCTGGTAAATAGTTCATATTTTTTCAGATTATACAGAATGTTGTGAAACCATTTTATAAATTATAACTCGTTTGAATTACAATTTTGTAATTTAAAATTATAGTACTTTGCATCAATTCTCAATCCTAGTAATTTAATACATATGCTTTAATTCAATATCACTAGCCGAAGCAATGTTTTCAAATAACACTACTCCTGAGAAGATAACAACTAACGTCAAAAACCCTCTAAATGGAAGCACTGCTGAAAAAAGAGATGAGAAAAAACAGAGTAACGAGAACACAAGCTCTGCTAAAAAAGATTCAGATTGTGAATCAAAGAGCGATGCAGAGAACGGTGCTTTCAATGATGCTATGCAATCACCTTCTGAGGAAAAGGAGAATGAATTTTTTGATTCAAATCACTATTGGCAGATTCAAAATTAAAGTATCTGTGCTGAGATTCTACCCGTGTCAGCAAGAAAAAAGAAGCGAAAGTATGAAAAAAAAAATAAAAAATGATTTGTTCTCATTCTGCAAATACTTTTGTACGAACATATTATTATTAGTTTATCTCATTCTGAAACCGGTTAATTATTTTTGTTATTCACATCTATATATTTTACAGATGTTTTCGCAAGCAAAAAAACAATTATTATTACTTTACATTCGTTTATGGAATTCAAAAACTCATGGAAAATATCAAAGAACAAGAGAAGACGTGCAATAAGTTCATCTAATTCTGAAAGCGGTTATTTTTTTCATTCATTTATTTACTTACATAGTTATTAAGAACGTGTATTAATGAAATATACTAAAACTAATATAAATAAATAAAAAGATAAATCGCAAGAAACGGAGCAAGCGCGAAACTTCATCCGATTCTGATATAGGTGACTCTATCACCTGATACATTATTACATTATTACACTAATACATTATTCTTTGCACTTTGTTTGTCGAAGATTCGCAATGACTTTCTTTTTGTATACTTTATCTGACTTAAAAAAGAAACGTACATCTGTGTGTAATGAAATAAGAATATTAACACATCGAAATTATATAGGGAGTCGGAAATCAAAAAAAAAGAAGAATCAGATGTGATTCTATTTCATCCAGCTCTGATAATGAAAAAAGTATTTACATATTTCATATTATTTGTTGAAACGATTTGCAAATATATAATTGTTACAGAAAGAAGGTCAAAGAAAAAATCCCAAAAAAGGAAAAGGCATGATTCGAGCGATTCCAAAACTGCAATTCGTATATAAATTTATTCCATAAATCAATGTATTTCCAACATAATTTTTAAATATTTGTTACATTCCAATTATTGAATATAAAAAGATAATTCAAAACTTCACTTATTGTTACAAGAAAACGATATTATATCGTGGAAAGAGGCTCGAAGGATGCAGAAACACCTCCAAAAGCATCCAGAAAAAGGAAATTGTAAAGTTTTCAAATGTCATATCTACCCTGATGGTTTCTTACAACTACCCGTGGAAAATATAGTTGACTGTGGCCGCTTCAATACTAGTCCCCGAGAAATGGTTTTTTGTTTTTAAATTTCGAATTAAAAAATATGTTTTGAATCGCTGATCAGCAACATTATTATTAATGATTTTTCATTTGTTTGAAAATCATTCATATTTTATTAATTATAAGACGACAGGATACAGAGAACAAAGTATAAAAGAAATCTGAATTTCGCGGAAAAATGGTCTCAAATTTCTCACAAGTATCTTTTCATTAGTGATCTTAATATATAATGATCACAAAGTGTTGAGCCAAATATGTATGCGATTCCCTGCGTTATAGAAACTTCCGATAGATTCATACGACCAGCGATGAGTAGCGACAACTTCTCCGAATGTGCACGACGTTTTATAAAATGCGAAATAGACTTGATTAATGATAAGCGATTGAGAATAAGTGAGAATATTTAGCGTAGTTAATATCGAAAAGTTGTTTTAACAATTAGTTGTAATTATAAAAAAGTAATCATTAAAAATAATCAAAGTAATCGTGACAGTTTCAACATAAAAAGTCATTTATCAAATTATAAAAATGAATTTTAATAACAAAAATTTTGTTGACAAATTTTTTTGCATATCTGTGATGTCAATAAACTGTTTTCTTTATTTCAGTTTTTAATATTCCTAATAAAAGAGATTTCATAATACAGATTTTAATAAAATAGATTTCATAGTACTAATGTGAAAATTAGACAACACCATTTTATACAATATAACTTTTATAGAATGGAATTTTAAAGTATTTGTGTAAAACTTTTCCAAACAGTGATGTGAAAAAATATAAATTTATCATGATAAAAACTTAAAGTCACACATTTTTACTATTTGATATAATTTGCTTATGCATTCTCTTCCACAACAGATGATGTGACATTTTCAAAACTTTTTTTTTTTAAATCGTATTTTATTTTTCTCAGTGTTGGTAATCAACGGTTGGTACAATAGTTTGTCCCGACGTTGGGACGACCGTTTGTTTACCATCGGTGAAGCCTCAGCCTGGTGAAAACATTTTCATTGACGAAAAACCGAGCACCGGCCTATAGCCAACGTTCCCGCGACGTTAAACCGAAAATATCAGGACCAATCAAACCAAGATTTGTTGCCCTTGAAACATTAGATCGTCAGACCAAATATTATTGTTGATGGGAACAAAGATTTGGGTGATCAAAATAATTTCATTGTTTCCCAAAATTACAACATTGTTGTTACAAGTTGCTGAGTGTGATTATTGATAAAAGATAAAAATATACAAAATTAAATTTAATAGAAAAAAGTTAAATTCAAAGTCTAATAAATATTAAGGTATGGTCATGTAAATTCATGAATAAATAAAAAATATAAAAAAAATTTTGTTTTTCGTTATTTTTTCATAGTGTAGATCTGCATTGGGATTTATCTGGTCAAGTACTGAGACATGTTTGGGTCAATACTGGCATTAAGTATTGGGCGAATAATGGTAAAAAGTACTGGCCTAGATGAAATTAGCGTCACATTTCATTGACGGCCCAACGTTTTATATCAACGGTCGGCCGACGTCGTATGTATTGTGCTAATGCTGGGCCGTTTGTTATTTTCTACATGGGTCTAAATCCTACTAACGAAATTCTCGTTAGCATTTTGTGTTAAACACTTATATAATAATATGTTACATCACTGCCTGATTCAAGGACAAATTTTTGGGCTGTTTAGTTCTAGCGTTAGGTGCTTTGCCTGCGCCGATTGATTACAGCACCACAAATCTGCACCTTTGGGACGCTTTTCGTGTTGAGGGTTTTGATCCCTTGACGCACAGTTGTAAATAGTAGCCAAAATAGCCGTTTTCATTTCAGGTACATTCTTGGATTGTTGTTTCCTTTAGACTTCCCGCTGTGCGCCCTCCGAGAGTTTGATTTTATTGATTTTAATTACGTTTCAAAGAGCAGTTCCCATTCTGCACGTGCAATGAAATATTCGAATGGAATTTTAGAATACATAAAAAATATAATGGGAAATTAATTGCTAAATTCTATTACCGTTTTTGAACGTGATTGATACAAACTTAATTCATTATTTCTATAACTTTCCCGTAAACTTTCAATGTTTAAATTGAAGTTTCAATTTAAACATCTAGCTTTTTTTCCTTCCTGACAACGCTTATAAAACGCGAAATGTTTTCGTTTAAGCATCTTGTGCGAAAAAAGTTTTTTTTATTCGATTTTATGTAGACGAATCAGATGCAACGAATGTTTTCAACCCGGAATGTTCAAAAAGTATCAAAAACAAAAGAATGTGCATGACAAATTTAAAATTTTGTAGGTTCGAATGGACAATATCGAGGAAACCCCATCGCAAAAAGTCAAAAAATTTATTTAGATAAGAGTTAGATAAGATATGATTTATATACCGCTCAATTCTGGATCGAAATTAAATGTCTAAACATTTTCTATTGTTTTTTTATCAATTTGCAACTGTTTCAATTTCTGAATCTATTGAAGAAAGAATTTTGTGATTTTTTTTAAAAAGTTATTAACGATTAAACGAACTTACCTGTAAGTGAAGTTCAATCGTAATTATATGAATAACTCGTTCGAAGAGATTACTTGTAGTACCGCCTTGATGCGGTAGATGGTACAACTTTAGCGTATCAAAATTTGGTCTATGACCCTCCTTCCCTATGCCCCTCATTAGTTTAGAGTAAATAAGTTAGAATTGTAAAATTTTGGGTTGGGAATTTTTTATAAGGTGGGGAGTAATCTCTTCGAACGAGTCGTTCATACAATTACGATTGAACTTCACTTACAGGTAAGTTCATTTAATCGTTAATTATATTTCATTCCTCGTTCTCAAGATTACTTGTAGTTGTTCAGAGATTATTCTCACTAGAGTGAGAAGAGATTAAAAATTTTATAATTCTTCATTAACGTCCAGTAATTTTATTTAAGTAATTTTTATTGACAAAATTCGGGTTTGAAATCCTTTCTACAATTAAACATTTTCCTTTACTTTTCCTTACTCAAAATCAACAATGCAAATTGACAATCTTCCTTAACAACTAACCGATTGTAAAATTTAGCGAATACTTTTGAATCTTTTGTCCAATCCGCAATTTTCCTTATTATTTCTATATCTATCCCATTTGAAAAGGCTGACGAGGTGGACGCATGTTTCGTCGAGTGGCCCTTGAACATATCTATATTAATTCCGTATTTACCTAGAGTAACTTTTAACCAACGGCTGATGAGCACACTTCCGCGTATGGTTTTCTAAAACTAATAAACAACTTTTATCTTTTATCCCTGAATTCTTCTGATCTACGCATGTACTCCTTAATATTACTTGCCACGCAGAGACTAGGACTTACTAAGTACTTTGGTAACAGTAAAAGAGGTTGCTGTTTCCCTGGAGCTGAAATTTTTATTATCTCTGTTATTGTTATGCTGATTCCTGATTCAGTCTTATGAACATCGCTAAGTTTGATTGAAGCAAATGTCTGAGCTCTGTGAGCTGTCGTCAAAGCTAATAACATAATTGTTTTTAAAGTCAAATCTTTGAAAGA
>JAQQRF010001504.1:0-11895 GCA_030523145.1 Trissolcus brochymenae | reverse complement strand
GCGCCGTTCACCTGACCCCTCGCGGGGTCCCGATTCATTGGCTTCCCGTTTATAGGGAGAGCCAAACCATTCACTTCGGCAGAGCCCGTCTATAGGGATACTTCATTCAGCCATCACGGTGGAGCCGACGCCACAAGCAGATCTAGCGAGATCGTAAACTAAGCCTCCATACCAACGACAAGGTCTTGTGATCCCTAATGGAGGTAGTTCTGCTTTACCGATGGATGATTTTTCTTTGAGAACCTTTAAAGAATCTGTATTTGTATCATAATCATCCGAGATAAAATAACCGATGTAAATGTTCTCTTCTAAAATATTTCGATCGATGTATTGTATATTTGTTGCGTCTAATTGAAACTCAAGGTTTTGTGGGTCGTTGGAAGTGGGAGAAAGAGCATCGCGAGAGCGTGGTGACTCAGGAGAGCGAGAGCGAAAGCGCTCTGCGCTTGAGTAATACTCGCTAGATAGAGAGAAGAGCGATCGATCCGAATCTCTCGCGAAATTTTCGGGAGAGCGGCGATCGAGAGAGAGATTTTGGCGAAAGCACTCAGCGGAGAGAGAGAGAGAGAGAGAGAGAGAGAGAGAGAGAGAGAGAGAGAGAGAGAGAGAGAGAGAGAAACAGTGCTAGGAGTCTCGATGTAAGGAGGAGTTGGCAAGTGGAAGGGAGCGCGCGCTTGCCGTTGTGCGTCAGACAGAGGAGGGAGATCTCCTTCTTGCTCGGGCGTATGGACAAATTTTATTTCTTCATTCGCGTGGCCGAATGAGTTCAAGCAGCCTCTTGTAATTAAATTTAATTCTGCTCCTGTATCAACTAAGAAGGTAGCTTTGTGATTGATAAAGTTACGGCCGTTTACTTCTATAACGGGTGATTTCGCTATTCCAGAGTTTCTAATCATTATATTTGCGCTTGGGTGAGTATTAGAAGACCCGCCATGAGTTTGCCGAGCCCGCGGCCCGTTTTTTTGAACCGCGGAGGCTTGACTTTGTTCGCGAGAAAAAGTGTTGACACGTGCCTCCTGCATGTACGTGGGGTTGAGGATGGAGGTGTTATTTTCATTTCTATTATTTGCACGATTGTCATTTGATCGATTGTTAGAATAATTTTGTGAACTGTTATTAGGTCTACTATAGTTGGGGCGGTTGTTCCAATTGTTATTAGGAGGGTGATTATTCTGGTGAATATTTTGTCTATTAGGAGTGAAGGGATTTCTCGAAAAAAGTTTAGAATTGTTACTCGGATTTGAAGGGGTTTGGTTCTGGTTTTCGTTTCTTGGGTTCTATTGGTTTCTAGGGTTCTGTTGGTTTCTAGAGTTATTATTAAGTCTTGCCAAGACTTCGCGACACTCTTTGGTCGAGTGGGAGCCATTTCCATGAATTATACAGGTTTTCTTACTAGGCGCGTAGGTTGGTGAGTTATTACGTGTAAAACGAGCGTTTTGTCTACTTGAATTCTGGGAACTAGCCGGAGCAAACGGATCATACATTATGTCGCGTTCTGCTTGCGCGGCATGAGCGATAGCGCTTGATAAGTCTAGCGAGTGTTCGATCCGAACGCGCATCTCAAGTGCCGGGAGCAGACCCTTGACAAATTGAGTTAAGGATGTTCGATCTACTAGCCTCTTTTGAGCAGAGTTATCATTTCCGTATTCTTCAATTTCAATACAGGCTCTTGCTCGATGCACGGCCGCTTCTATGCATGAAGCATAACTCGAAACCGTGTCATCCGGTGTCATACGTGTATGAGTATTGTATGAGTAATCCATTGTGAGAGCCCGAGCCCGTCGTTAAACCTAGCCTTAAAACCGTTTATTAATTCTTCTACTGTGTTAGTAGAATGGAGGGCCTATGGGACATTTTCTAAAAATAGCGCGGCGTAACTCGGACGTGCAGCGGTGGGCGTGCTGCAGGAAATTTTGGTTGACCGTTTGCGGAAGGAAAATTCCGGTGCCTGTTTCGTGACGTCAAGGCCCCCTGGACTGTAGTTTAATAATAACTTAGAAAATACTTTCTCTTTTTACAAGGTCACTATTATATGTTTGTTTAATATGACTTATAAAATTTGTTCAGAATTATTAAAAGAGTTGCTTAAATTAAAAAGAAATACGTGGCATTTATATGTATTTATAATATCTTATTTATTCATTTTTTTACAAGATTATGATTCAGTTTTTCGCATGTTTTACTTATTACTATCTCTTATTGAATACAGATACATTTCATGGTACATTGGTCGAAAAAGTATTTCATTTTCGCTTACATTAGGATACCACAGATTAATATTATATGACACTTGATAACGGAGATCATCGTACGTTGTATTATATATTTCCCGAGACATTTCATCGTACAGCGCATCTACTACATTATTATATTCTTGGAAAACAGAAATCAAATTATCGATAAATTGTCTTACAAGTCTTAATCCTTCGAACGTGTTTTTGTGCATGAATAATCTTTTGTTTTGTTTTCTTCGCCTGAAACATGAAGAAATGTTGGTTGAAATAATGAACTATATTTTATTTGTCTACAATTCATAATTCATAATACTTGCTCAGTTTTTCGATGATTATAACGTTTTGGTTATGTGCTTTAGAAAACCTGACTGAATAAAAGTCACTTATTTTGATAGGTTTCTGATGAGTAGTTTTGCTTCCAAAGTATTTTTTTATATGATCGAATAGTTTCAATAATTCGAATCATTCCTTACACGTTGAGGTTATGTCAAACCAAAATTGACTAACTAAATTGACAGTTGGTTTCTAATTTTGATGAGTAACTAATTTCATACCGATAATAGCAAATTTTGATTTCGACGCGTTAAGCGGGAAAGACCGTGTAAAGATGACGTTTGGTAGCAATGAGTTCATGTTGATCAAGAAAAAATGACTGATAGGACGTATGGGTTGAATCTCTTAATTTATACTGATTGAATTGCGAGTTTTATATATTTATCACTACCAAAAATGACTATTTTAATTACAAACTGATTCTTTTAATAAGTGAAAATGTCTCCTGCAAAGGTGTAATATGAAGCCGGAAAACGGCTATGTGTGAAAATCTGGTTCCCACAAACTTTTTTTAGACTTGTGTTTTGGCGCTCCAGGGGAGCATAGTTCCATCGTAGGTTCATCGGGAAACTTTTTTAAGACATAGAAACTGTTAAAATTAAAACACCAACTTGATTTCCACCACTCTTCAACCGGGTTTCCTTTGGGTGGAAAGTTCACATTTCCACCAGTTTGGATGCTGAAATCAAGTCAAAATGAACTCCGCTGTACTTCTCCGGTGCATTTCAAAATTATACCGTCATGTCATTAGTGACAACCGTCAATCAAGAGATTGGTACATGCCACTCGATTTACGGTCGGGATTAAATGCCTTAAGGTGGAACGAGCGCATGGGGCCGTATTTGAAAGGGGTGTAAAAGGTGCCTCATTAAAAAGTTTCAAATTTTATTTAAATATATATAAAAAAAGTATTTTTATTAAATCAACACCTGTACTCAATATCATGATGTTTAAAAATAAATTGAAAAAAAAAAAATGTTATTGATACGACGCTGAGCGCTGTCAGATGTAGCAACACCGCTTGTGTTGTCTCTGTTTCGCGCATTTTTGAAAAAGATGGAAAAAACGTTACATAGTGTAAGATATACTATTGGTAAAAAAAATGGTCAGTTTACAACAGCCGAAATGAAAAAAAAATTGAGGTTATAGCAAAACTAAATTGTAAACAAACTGAATTATCAGAGGCATGTCTGCTCACTTATTAAATTAATTTCTTCTTTCTTTATAAAATAAAAAGTATTATATTTTATGTTTTTAGCAAAGTTGCAATGAAGTCAACCTGCTCAACGGGCGAAGAATTGTTGAATTAAAACAATTGTCCCATGGTTTGTGGTGTGCCAATTGCAATTATAGTATTTCTTTACAAAATACTATAAGTGAAAAACAAGACGGCGGTGTATATAATTTTTAAGTTGTATGCCAAAAATGTAACACAATCAAGTTGGGTACAACTGAGACTTAATAAGGAACATCAGAGTTATTATACAAATTTAAAATTGGTTACAGGTACTCTTCTTTGGCTGATACAGCAATGTTGTTATTATTGTATGTTTTTCTGAAGCTAGAAATCCCTTCATTTCATTTTATTTCAAAAATTTTTATCCAATAATGTTGTAGGAATGATTGATGCTGGCATTGGTGAATGTCAATTGAATACGCCACTATCAGCATTGAATATACCAATAATTTCTTTTAAATTAATTAAACGTCATGAAAGAATTGTGGGCTCATCATTTGAAACTGCAGCTCAAGAAAGTTGTCAAGAAGCAATCCAATTAGAAAAAAAATTGACTTTAGACATTTCTAGCAACAAAAAGTAAGGATAAAAAATTATATAAATAAAAACCTATTAAAAAGTACAGTTACAATTATTTTTTTCAATTAAAGTGAATGAGCAGTGAATTCAATAAAATATTTATTTTTAATGTATAGAAATGTCTTCGATAAACAAAATTCCGCAGAAAGTCCTATTCAACAAGTCATTCCTACGCCTCACGAAACCAATCCTTTTATCCAAACATGTACCCTTCCAGTCAATCTCAAAGCATCATATGATACAGCATATCAGCAGAAAGCGCGGAACTGGGCATCATTATAATAGTTTGTCAGGTTCGATTTAACTTGTGTGTTCTGGATCTTTTGGCTTTTTTCTGTACTAAGCGTACTTTAATATATTTTTGGTTTGTATCATTAACATTTATGTATTTCAAGCTAAAAATGTTCTATATTTTCTTGCTACGTTTAAAGGTCACGGTTCCCTCATTGGATATCATTCCGGAAAAATCCTGTCCTATAGTACCAGAGTGAAAAAATGTAAAAAGTGCGACATTGGTCACAGTCCATCAGATCATGATTGCGGGGTTAATTTTGAAGGCAGTGCGAAGGTAAATGGAGCCTGATATGGCTGCTCACTTGATTAACAAAAACGAATTTGTGAAAAATAAAAATGAGGTGATGAGGTGTATGAGGATTCCTCCTCTATTGCAGCAGTGCGCAGAGATAGTGATATCTATATTGAGAAATGGTCTGACTTCAACCATGCCCATAAATCTTTCAACTCTGCACTCTATGTTATGAAACTGCCCCCAAAACTCATTGAATATTTTTCGTGCTATTTTGCATGCGCAGTGAAACAAAATCAAGGTAACCCATTGAAAGTTAAAGAAGCACTGCTGAATGTTGTTAAACATGTAGTTGGTCAACATGAAGCTTGTGTAGGCGAGTGGTGCAAGAAAAAAACTGCAGATGACATTTAAACGCATGCTAATTTGCCGAATGGGAAACCTCTTTCCGATCATGCTCTGAAAAAGTCCTTGTCCATACTTTTTGATCGTTTTGCAAATAATGCTGAAAAATTGGTTCCGTGTGCTTCCAGCCAGAGCAATGAAAGCTTCAATAACATTGTGGCAAGTAAATGTCCGAAATCTAAGCACTACTCTGGATCTGAATCGTTTGACAATCGAGTGGCAGCGTCAGTTTGCCAAAAAAACATGGGATGTTCTTGCATCCAGAATATTTATCAGAAACTGTCACTTTCACCTGGAAAACACACGAATAAATTTTGAGAAGCCAAAGACAAAAGGCGAAACAAAATTCAGATTTTGAAAAAATCTTTGGAATTCAAAAGAAAAAGACTTTTGAAAAAGAAAGCCAGAAAAACTAAGGCTGCTGTCGCAAAAAATAAAGAAGGAATAACTTATCAAAGTAATTGTGGTCTTAACAATGTTTCGAAATTGCTGCAAAATCCAAATGATTATCGTAAATATGAAATTTCGTCGAAGGTCATATCAATTTTGCTAAATGTGAACAGGTTATTTTTGACATTGAAACTACCGGATTTCTGGATACTGCAGACATCTGTCAGGTACTTTGCACTGGTACAAAAATCACTTTTTAAGTTATTTGTATAATAAGAGTTTCATGTTTCAGCACAAACTACTTATGATAATAAGATTGATCTTAATATAGAATTTATTCCGTAGATTGCAGCTGTCTGACACGGTGGGATTGAAGAGTTCAATTCGTATCTGCTTCTTTCTCAAAAATTCCAAATTTCGGCCACCAAAGCAACTGGCCTAAGTATGAAGAATGGGGGCAAAAACAACTTTTTTTGCATGATAAACCCGTGGAGGCTACAACAGCTAAAACTGCGTTTATAATTTCTTGCAATTTTTGCGTACACCAGCAAAGCCCATAATTCTAATTACCCACAATGGTTTCAGGTATAATATTTAAAAATAAATTTTATTGTTTTTCTATACTTTATGTCTCATATTCACTATTTCAATTTGCAATTGATATTTAAGATTCGATTTCCCAATAATTTTACATCTAGCAGCTGAGCTGAATTTACAAACAGATTTTTTCACCGTGGTTCATGGATTCGCAGATACTTTCCCTGCTTTCAAAGAAACATTGAAAGGAAAAAACGTTAAGTCGTTCTCTCAAGAAAGATTAGCTGAAAAATATCTGCAGCCATCACTTTCCTTAGATGCTCACAACGCAATAAATGATGTGAAAGTTCTTTCTGAACTGCTTAAAGTTTGTGATATAACCAAAGATGTTATCAGAACCCACACCAAGAAGTTATCGCAGTTGCTTTTGAATTCTTCTAAGGAAACAGATTTGCTGACAAAATTAGGAATTTCTACTTCTATGGCTAGAAAAATGGTGAACGCTGGAGTATTAGCAAGAACATTAGAACAATCATTCACTGATGCAGGGCATGAAGGAGTCGAATTTCTACTAGCCGAGGACATTGGTGGCCGACCACGTATAACAAAGAGCAAGAAAATTATTGATACGATTGTAAAGAATTTGCAATAATATCACTTGTTATGATTTATTAAGATTCACAATGTATTTTTGATTTAATTTTTAAAACTATTTTGTTCTTCATTATTATACTGACAAAACAATAGAAGTATACCTTTCAATGCAATTAAATTATGGAAAAACCTATTCACCTATCTTTTTTCATTTTCTTCGTAGATTTTTCAAGTTTTTTTTGTTTTTTTTGTTTTTTTTTGTTATTGTTTTTTTTCTTATTTTTTTTGTTATTTTTTTCATTACTCTGTACCTTTTCGATTTGCCGCTCACAAAATTGGTATTTCGTATTATCTTTAAGCGCGATTTTTTATCTAAGATCCCTTTTGCCTAATTTATGCGCAGCGTGCCCCGTAGAACAGTGTCCGCGCCGCGTCGCACTTGTTATGTTTCCGGCCATTTGTCCTTCAAGGCAATAGTTCATATTGTTACATTTCATAAATCAGAATTCAAGATTCGATATTTATTGCTTTTCAAATATTAACGTTCCCGTTGAATCACAAAGTTATAAATCAAGAAACCATCGGTCTTGATCAGATGCTGGGATTTATGAAATAAAGTTTTTACTACTTTATTCTCTCAGAATTATTTTTATTTATTAAACTATATTTAAAAAATGTTTAAAATTCAAACGAGTCGTTGTCGCCTTGTTACACTATATGAATAGCCATTTATGATTTAATATCTTGTGTATTACATATCCAAAATATTATAAATTAAAAAAAAAATTAGCTTATGTCTATCGATTACCACGTGCCACAAATATTTTTTGGTAACAGTAAAATTATGTTACATACATAACATAACACATATGTTAGAAATCAACATGATCAACTCAGCGGTATTTGTTTTACATTTCATGTTTTTTTAGTATTTTCAAACTATATTGTTTGCTATTTATAATTCGTAAAAATAATGAGTATATTGTACAGGAACTATTATAATAATCTCAATAACTGAGTGTTAAATTAATTATTTGAACATAAATATGGGAAACAAGCTAAATATGGTGGTATTTTATTTTTCAACTGTAAAAACTTTAAAAAAGTCAAATAAGTATTTTTGTAAGGTAGTTAGCTTCATTCTTTTAAGCTAAAGTTTTTACAGATTCAATCGCCTATTCGATACTTTATTTCGTTATCAAAGACGAATTATTAACGGTAAATAAATATATTCATTTTTGTTCGAAGAGAAGCCTCAAAAACTTATTTTATCTATATTTATTACACTCATCATTATTAAAGGAACAAAACTTTTATTATCTAGTAAAAATTTTTTATTATTGTTAAAACGATGTCGCTTTCTTAAAATAAAAAATCACGATTTTCCTGATGCGTAGATACGGAGATAGGGAAAGGTCATATCCAAGAGTTGCAAATTTATATAATGAAAATAAAAATAAAATAAAATCGTGTTATTGGGCTATTATTTATTGGTGGTAATTTGAATACTGAGAAGTACGTTGCTTTGTTGAGGAATGAAATAATACCTGTTATACGAGAAGTATCTGGACAAGTCTTTAACGACGTATGGTTGCAGCAAGACGGAGCTTAGGTGCATTATGTCTTCATTGTTCGGAATTTGCTAAATGAAACTTTTCCGGAAAGATGGATAGGTCGACAAAGCAAAGTAAAATGGCCGCCACGCTCGTCAGATCTTACATCTCTAGATTTTTTTAATTGGGGTTATCTAAAAAGTAAAGAGTACGAGAAAAAACCAGCCGGTCTTGATGATTTCAAAGAAAGAATAAGTTACGTCTCAAATCAAATAACTAGAAATTTTGTAAAATGTCACACAAGGTATTTACCACAGAGTTCCATATTGCCAAGAGAAAGAAGGTGCACGATTCCAACATCTACTGTAGGATTTACTTTATACGATACAGTGAGAGGCAAGGGGACTCACTTGAAACGAACACCTTGATGCTGAGAGGCAAAAAACTAACGTGTTTTGATGCAAGATACTCAAATCTGCGATGCAAAATAAGGGTTTTAAGCCCACTTTTTAAAGTTGTCCTTCGCTGCACCCCAGGCGTACGACAGAAGAGGGGAAGGGTGTTTTTGATGTAATTGAGTTGGATTCCGAAAAATATTGATTACGTATTTTTTCCTACCCCACAATCATGAAATAAGCATATCAAAATACGGTACAACGTTTTTTGCAAAACCAAAAAGTTCCTTTCTGCGTATTTTGATGCAAAGAATCCGAATCTGCAATAAAAAATAGAGGTTTCGATTTGAAAGATGACAGTGGGTGGGGGTGGGGGCTCGAGTCGTTAGATATTTATAAAGTATTGGACACGTGTTTTTTTGTTTCTTTAACTTGAGCAACGTTAAATGAGATACTGCACTCTATCTGAAAAGACAACCCAAAATTACAAAAAAAAAAGATCAATTACAGCGAATGGGAATACCAATTCAAGAATTTAAAGTCAATTTGGGTGTCCTTGAATAGATTTTTAAAAAATATTAGATATTATAATTTTCCAAGGCATCCGACCGTTCCGGGACTTTCTGAACACCCTGTACAATAATCTGCGTTGAATAAATATAGTAAAGGAAATTCATAGTAATGTCGATAGTCAAGTTGTTATTTGATTCACTTTTTATCGCATAAATAAATGAAAAGCTGACTTAATATAACGATATTATATTTAACATCGTAGGTGGAATGAATATATTACAAAAAAATCAATTTATGCAAAATTTAAAACAAATTCCGTTTTTATAAATGTTTTAAGAAAATATGTTTTTTTATGAATATTTTGAAAATGTTCAGAAACAAATTTTTCGCAAGATTTACAAAAAAAACATTTGAAAACTATTTTCAAATCAGCAACGTGTAAAATGAAATTATTACTTAATCTCAGAGTAGTATGGTTTACATTCTGGCTCCTAATGGCCTTGAAGAGGCCTAGTAGTCTGGCTCTAAATGGCCTTGATGATAAAGTCGAAGGGGCAGCCAAAACAAAATGATCTGGCTCCCCCCACTCTGAGGGACAAGGTTATTTGCAAGATTTCGACGAAAAGTGTCATCTGGCGCTTGTGACGTTGAATTCTTTATCTTAATTATCACCAGGAAATAGGTCCGGGAAATCCACGCAATCGTTCATTCTGGGACTGATTGACCTCTCTTGAATTTCCCACCAGAAAAACTGACTCGGAGGTACAACCGAACATTCTGATCTATTCGTCTTTTCAAATATGCTCTATAGAACTGACGAAACTTTTGACATGTTTGACTGGAATTCATAGTTTTTAAAAAATTAAAGAAATATATATATTTAAAATTATTAAAATTTATTACAAATAATTAAATGTACAATTACGAATGTTTTTGACGAATTATTCACATCATATCTTCAAGAATGAAACAGATTATTTTATTAAGTACAACTTAACAATCATTTGAACAATTCGTACGTTCGTATAAAATATTCATAACTGTGTCATACATATCATCCTTGTATAACTTAGACAGTAGTATAGCTGCATCAGTTACAGATATATTTTTAAAATGTTGTTCATTTTTTATTTTTTCCGTTATATATTTAACAACTCCTTCCTTACACTTTTCGACAATTTCTTTCAAATTTTGGAGGTATATTAATTTTGAATAGACACAATTTACTAAACCGGCTAAATTTTCACATGTCACTTTTTTCATCAAAATGCTTGGTGAATTTGGTTCAGACGAACTTTACAGACGTTCTTCAATGAGGATGGCGTTGTCGTTGAATGCAGTTGTGAAATGCAATTTGAATCCAGAATGTTTGATGGTCTGAATCTTTGGTCCAACTTCGAAGCGTGCGTCCAAATAATTAATAAGGGATGGCAATTCGTTGTAAAAGGTGACCCAGTCTTTTGCACTGAAGGTGACTCCTCGTTGAATAGAATTAGTTATCCCGACCACAAGCACAAGCTCTCCATTTTTCCACATGAATCCAACACTCAAAAATTTTATATGAATGAGCAATTCAAGCGGTAAGCCGAAAAAAGCTGATGCGCTTGCATAAAGTTCTTCAGTACAGGAACTTCAACTGGCACCTCTTGTTGTTGTTAATAATCGTTTTCTTCTGCAACTCCGACAAATCTTTTTTATTGTACCAAGCCATTCTATCGTATGTTTTGATACAGTGAACTGATGTCGTTTACGCCGCAGCTCCTCGTTTTATACAGAAATTTTGTGGAGAAGGGGAAATAAATTTATGCGGCTTAACTATAACACCGACAAGTCGGGACACGATTTACAGGGTTCCGTTCATAGCCTTTGTGATGACATGACAAAGACCGTTTTCGATTTTTGAATATTTTGTAGAATTCATAAACAATTCAGTCATTTTTAATAGTGTCACAGGTGAAAAAACTGTTGAATTGTTGTAGATCAAGACCAATGCTAAGATGACGAAGAAAGAAAATACAAAATTCTCTACGAACCGCAGAATTATTGCTCTGTAGTTCATTTTTATTATATTCGTAGTAGACTGAATTTTTTCTGATTTATTTGAGATGAGCGTTTATTGGTTTTTGGCCAAAGCTGTCAAAGTAGGTTGTTCTTCCATTTCTATCGACGTATACAGTGACCTAGTGCTTTCTAGGATGGTTATGCAGTTTTGTGTTGAAAATATATGCTGTTGGTCTTGTCCACACTGTTGGAAATCTATCAGCGGCATTACCACCAATATGTGCTGATATATGTTGTAGAGCCTCCAAATCTGCAATGTATTCATACTGATACATAAACTAAATTCATGATTTTGCGCATGTGCACGGGTTTTTATTATACCATATCAATTGTATCGTACGAGTTTAAACAACTCTTGTTATTTTTATCCATGTGGCTGATTTTCTAACGTTTGTTGACGCACAAGAATATTTTATTGCGGATCTCGCCTTTATAAGGCGTGTAAAACATTTTTCAGCACTTTCCATGTTTGCAAAAGAAGGACAATCCGGATTTTTCTCAAGATCAATTATCTCTCGGGCCATTATATCGTGTAAAT
>JAQQRF010001503.1:0-11330 GCA_030523145.1 Trissolcus brochymenae | reverse complement strand
TATATATATATATATATATATATTTCATATTCCAACCTCCAAGTGCTCAAATAGTTTAGCGCCTTTTCATCCACTTTGTAACCGCTAAGACCCGTGATCACATCTCCGTCATGCTATTTTAGTTACAAAATATCTTCGTTTTGTTTAAAGTCATAATTTATGTATAACAGTGATTATGTACGTATATATATATATATATATACGTACATAATCACTGTATATATATATATATATATATACGTACATAATCACTGTAACTGAGAGCCGTAAGAAAATTAGACGTTTGTAGTGCTCAGACTCAGGCGCTTGTTTTAAACACAAGAGCCTGAGGTTGTGATTCGAATCCGCACGATGGAAAAGGATTACTTTCCAGCGGGCGGAGACGATAGCTAATTGATTAATATGGACTTGATAGGGTCGCCTATCCGTGGCTCTTCACATGTAAGTACCCTGGTGTGCCCGTAAAGCACACACAGTCATCGGGTTTTTCCGAGTTCAACTTTCGTCGCTCTGGTTGGTTAGATTGTATTGGGCTTGCTTTTCTACCATCTTGACCGGAGAAGACAATATGGGACACAACAGTGATTTCGCCAAACACCCGCTGTTGTCAACATATCACCAGTTGACGAGTATCTCTTGGCTGCTCTCCTGGTAAATGGAGTCTACTAACTTCTTGGCATCTCTTTACCACGTAACTTTTTCGATTCTTATCAACGTTTCTGTACTTCTTACGGGAATATTATCATCTTTTGTGACTTCAATATAGACTTGCTTTAAACTACATCCGTCTCGAACAACATGATAGACTTTATCGAGTCTCACGCTTTCTACTGTCTACTCTTTACTTGTCTACTCTCACATCCTGCTTAATCTGTGCCTCGTTGACTCTGAGAGCAATATCGACAAATTTGTACAATCTGGATATCCTTTTCTGTCTAGCCATGAACTGATCTCTTTGACGTATCGCGTCGTACTGACTCGAGTGTCTCCATCAGAAGTCAAATACCGTGATCTTCAGAACCTCGTCGTGGACAGTCTTAACGCTGTGATTGCTGAGAGACTTTCTAAAGCGGTACCAAGGCTGGATGATCATACATCAATTGGAAGCTCGCAGTAGTGACTGACTCCCTCCTCTCAGTGATGAACACCTGCGCTCCAATGACAAATCATTGTCGCTCGCTTACAACAAACTCCTGGCCAATCAGTCTCTCGTTTTTCGACTGATCACGGATGCCAAGACTGAGTTCCTCGAACTGACGACTCTGACAGCAATACAACTATAAGGCCTTGTGTAGAGAGCTCAGAAAACTTGTGTTGTACAATGACTTCTTTGTGGACTTAGTTGTTAACTTGAGACGTTTATTTTTACCTTTGTTTCTATCTGCGGACTTTCAGCCACCTTCACCTGGGTCGAACTTTTCCCTCTCATTCGTTACCAGTTACTCACACCTCTTCGCTCTCAAAAGGTCTATGTGTAAGGAATTGACTCAATTCCTGTGCATTACTATTCTCTTGCTCTTCCGGCTTAATTGCCCTGGCTGCTAGAATTATTTAACTGTTCTCTCCAAACATTTTTATTTCGTATACATGTGAAGCAGCAATGATCAAGCCAATACCCGAGATCGCACGCCTGCAGACTTCAAACGACTACCGACCGATCTCACTGCTGTATACACTCTCAAAGGCAATTGAAAGAATTGTACACCAACAATTCATCAACTACCTGTTACGACATCACCGCCTCAATCATTTCCACTCGGCTTACAAGAGGGGCTTCTCTACGCAGACTGCTCTACTCAGGGTACTTGACAATTACATATTAGGTATAAACAATGGCCGTAGCATTATCTTGTTCCATTATGTTTTCACGAAGGCAATATCCTGTTAAAAGGACTGAGGTAAATACGATTTATTGGAAAGATGGTAGCCTGGTTTTCATTTTATTTCAGTGGATGCTAGGAAGCATTGATCGGCACTTTTAGTTGGCTTCCAGTCGAGACAAAGGTTCCCCAAGGTTCTTTTCTCGGATCGACCTTATTCTCCATCTGAATTAACAATCTACCATCATCTATCAAGCAACTGATAGATGATGTTTTCACCAGTTCTATGCAGGTAATCTTCAGATATCTATTCAGGCATATTGAACAGGTATTTGAATAAACGAAAAATTCAGTGTCAAATTCAACACAAGTGTCAACAAGTGGGAAATTGAACACTATCTAGTAAACTAGACTTCTAGACTTCTCTGAGCTTCCGCACATCAGGCTTGGTGATGCGGCTGTACAGTATGTCTCCGAAGTTCAAAACCTTGGCGTCATATTGGATTCATTTCTTTAGTGGTGCCCTCAAGTTCGTTCAGTCATCAGGAGGATCTGGATTTCTTTTCCGCAGATTAGGCACAGTCACGCTGTCCTCTCTACTGACCTCAAGGACAACTAGTATCCTCCCGAATGATTTCTCACATCGACTATTGTTGCCTCGTCTGCACCTATCTCTCTAAACTTCTACAGGGTCAGTTACACGTGGCGATGAACTCTTGTATAAGATTTATTTTCTCCACTGTTTATACAACTACGGTGGTTAAATATTGCCAATCGTCGAAAGCTTCACATTGGCTCTATATTTTTCGAAATTCTGGACACTAGTTGCCCTGAATATTTGGCCGATATGGTCATCCGAAAGACAGGCGTCGTTGGTAGGGTGCTCCAGACATCCTCACACAATATAACAGCTGACTTCTGTAATATATCCGTCCTTTTTGATAACTGCAATTAAATTTTGGAATAGACTTCCGAATCTTCTTCGTGGGTCCATGACACTTAACACCTTCAGAGAGGTGTAAATATTGGTATTTAGCATCTAAATCAGGTGTTGTGAATGTAAGTGCTTCGTAAAAATATAATATAAAATGTCTGAACCGTCTCTGCTCTTAATATCAACAATATTTCAACAATATGCTGCTGAAAAATAATAAAGTAATAAAATAATTAGATGTACCATAAAGATGGTAGATATAAAAAAAAATCGAAAAAAAAAAAAAAATATACATGTTGGAAAATTTTAAGGAATGATTCTTGAATTTAGAAATATTTTCAAACATTTTTTAAAATAAAAGTAAAAATATGGACGGAAAGAACTTGTTTATGCAAAAAATGAATTAGAAAATTAAAAAAAAAGAAGAAAGTGACACGCAGATATACCTTAATAAGATAATTAGAAAAGCAATCAAACAAAAAAAAAGAAACAATATAAACTATTGAAATCAATACAAAGTAGACAAAAATAGATAGGGCATTATGAAGTTGATGTTTAGTGAAACAATCGGATTTAATTACACCTTGTTTTATAATTCTAACAAAACAAAAGAGTTAAGTTTTATAAATTCGGCTGGAAAATAGTGAAATCAAAAAAGTATTTAAAGTTGATACAATCAATTTGATTGTATCAACTGTTTCTGCAACTTTTACAAAATTTACATTAATGATCTGTATTTATAAATAGTTACGATGCAAACAAAGGATTATAGACGATTTAGTATAAGTATTATATCTGTCACTTTTGAATAGAAAATGAGTAGAAGAATGAAAGGTACCAAGATCTTTGAAAAATAAGTACCTCGAATAATAGGGTGGACTTACTTTCAATTGGTCAGCTTCCAATGAATAAAATAATACTAGAAGTGATAGTTAAAAAGCAATTGAGAGACTTTTCGATCAATATTAATATTTTGATTTCACAACACTCGGGTGTCTGAGATAGATGTTCGTGTGAAACCGCATTTAGCTGAAGTTAAATTAATGGCAACAGCGTTAAATAAGCCAAGAAAGCAAATTATTTTTATAGATTATAAGCGCAAAACTTAAATAATTGACAAAAAGTAAATTAATTTTATTAGGTCAGATCATAAAAAAAATTCTTGACGAGTTTAAAACCTATATGTTTTTCATAGGAACCAATGAACATGTGTTTAAAGTCAGATAAACGTGCAATAAAATATGGTGCACCGAAAGGCTTTATTGGGGATTCAATACTTTTCATATTATGTATCGACGACTTTGAACAACATCTGGGAGAGTATTGTGAAATCGGGATTTTTCCTGATGACACAAATCCATAAAAAAAATGCTTAAGAACATTTAATTCTCTCTAGAGATGCCAAAAATCAACAAAAACATATTTTAACGCCGTAATTATACTAAACGTTATACATTTAATTCGCTCGTTGATTATTCGTCCAGCATACTTCACACAGGCGTGTAAATTTTACAATGTTGGGCTAAATCCAAAACAAACACCAAAAACTGCCGACGATGCTATTTACCCACAAGTAATGATATGACCAAACAATTCATGACAATGAAATGTCATATAACAGTTTTTAATGTGACTTGTCATATTTCAACTAATTAGACGGGCATTTCTCTTTTTTTTTTTTTTTTTTTTTTTTTTTAATGAGTAATTTGAATTTGGTAGGGGTGCTATCAGGAGGAACTGGGGTTTAAGACCCAGTAATGTGATCTGGCTTTATCAGACACTCCTGATACCGGTAGTTACCTACGCCTCACTTGTATGGTGGAAAGCAACCGAAAGTGAGACTCTGAGGAAATGCCTGGAGCATGTTCATGTGGTTTCTATCAGAGGAGCACTGGGTGTGAGGAGAAGTACACCCACTGTAACCATGTGTAGGCTATTGGACCTCGGCAGCCTGGACCAGGAGGTCAAGAAGATGGCAGCCAGATCGGCCCTCAGGTTGAGGTGCGAGGGGCAGTGGAGAAGTGGTAATCATGGACATGCAGAGATTGAGAGGAGGGCTCTGGGAGCAGACCTCCAACGCATGAACATAGATAGTGTGGCGTGTAAATGAAAATATTTTTTATTATACACTATTTTAAATGTTAATTTATTCAAAAGTTGAAATTAAATTTTTTTACATAACACTCGTCGTTTACAAAATAAAAACTGGTTAAATTATGAAATTAAAGGACTCGATCGCTCTTGTTTAAAATTTATATAGCGTATAGAAAACACTTCGGTGACAACGTACACTCGGGTACAGAAATTGGAGGCTCGGCTCCTGATCGCCGAAGTGCCCGGTTTGAGCTCGCACCGTCGAATAATATGGTTCAAAAAATGTACTCGAACACTTCATTGCGGAGGTCTTTGTGTAGACAAAAAATTATTTTGGTGAGGCATTTTTTAATTGCCCTTTCCAGATGCGGAAAATGTGAGTCGGACGAAGTCCGGATATTGTAAAATTTATGACCCTTAGAAATAAGGGAAAATCCACAAGAAAAGTTTTATGACAGGGCTGTGCAAACAATCTTCACTGTCTAGTATCGTATTCTAGTATTCTTTTTTATATATATAAATATGTTGAAATTTTGTTATTTATGATTTAAGCCTTCAGAGCAATCGAGTCTATGCGATCTTTGTCCCCCCCTTTTTTTTAACTAGGTATGATCGCCCGTAGAAGTTAATCTCCAGAAGTTTTTTCAGTTTATATTTTCGTGTGAAAGTCACGATCTCTGTCTTACTCGGATTCACCGCCAGAGATCGTGTCTCACACCTCTCCCTTATCATTCCTAGGGTAGCCTCCAGTCGATCAGGTAGTACTTTCTCATATCTACCCTTCACTAGGATAGCAATTTCATCCGCATAGCCCACCGTGAAAAACCTCTCACGGCATAACATGTTTATTGGCTCGTCAACAACCAGGCTCCACAGTAGAGGTGAGAGCACACCTCCCTGCAGACATCCTTCGTTCACTATACCTCTCACAATTTTCTCATTCCACGTACTGTGGATCCTCCTGCCCTCAAACGTGGGTTCGCATCCCTGATTCAGCACTGACATACATGAGCCTGATAGAAATTCTAGCAGTTGTAACTGGCATTGTTGTCGGTCGAGCCCCACACCTCATGGTGTGAGTTGGAATCGCATCCGACAACCAGCCCAAGGTTCTCCCTGCTGCTATATTCTACCACTCTCGATACTATGTCAGTGGGAGCTGGCTCTTCATGTGGGAAGTAAACGGAGCATACCAGAACAGACCTCCTCCTTCCTTCCTTGTCCTTGATGTTTAGCTTGATTGTTACACAATCCCTCGTATTTAGTTCCTGTAACATAAAACTATTAATACCTCTGGTGATAGCACATGCTCTAGCATCACCCATATCCATCCCTACGTGCAAATCTCTCGTAGAGTTTAACCCCTTAATGCGCCCACCCCATGCCCAGGGTTCTTGTATTAGTGCAATATGTGTCTGCACCCTTGCCATGCTCCTCGCCAAAATGGCTGAGGCGCTCTTGCAATAGTGCAAAAATTTGGTGAGGGTGTAAGAAAAACCTTTAACAGAGATTTTTTAAATGTGTGTGGTGGCCATTCTCAGTTGCATTAAGATCTTACAAAAAAAGGGGAGCATCGAAAGTTAATAAAGGAGGAGGTGAGAGTGTACTCAAAGTGTCTCTGCATAGCTTGACAACTCAGAGCATCCTCATAATCCTAGGCACGGAAATGATTGTAGTAAGAGTTGAGCGCCTCAGTTTCACAGTTTCTCTATACCAATGAATCTGTCTTGTTCAATATCCGTTCAAAGTCTATCGTATCAAGCAGACGTTCAAATTAGGAGATTTAGTTATATTTTGGATCAGGGGCATATGACCGTGGCATTTTGAGGACACGGATCACTCACCTCCGAGTCAAAAGCAAAAGTTTGTGACAAATGCGAGTTGCACGACATTCAAATCGAACAATACAGTGTGGTGTGCTTGATAATGATAAGAGTTTCTTGTAGAAATCAGTCTGAATAATTTTAAGGATTGCGATGTACCGTAACCCTCCATAGAGGGGTGCCATACAAAAGTATCGACAAGACCGTAGTGTCGAATAGTTTGATTTCCGTTTGCCACGAATCAATTTTTGCTTTATTTAGTAACATTAACAAGTCACCAAGTCCTCTTCTCGCTCTACAAATAGCCAACGTAGTTGCAGTTAAACCCAAGGTAGTACTGGCCACTGAGGTGCCCAAGTATTCAAAGGAGTTTACAATTTCGATAGAGTTATCGCTGTACACGAAATTTCGTTCCGCGATTTTCAATCTGCCTTCTTTTTCAAATATACGAATGTTCATTTTTGATTCATTCACTTTTAGTCCCTTCGTTTGGTAATACTCTGCAAGGGATAATAATTTGCGTCTAAGATCAAGCGGTGTGTGTGTAAAAATAATGAGATCATCAGTATAGAGCAAAAGGATCACATCTGTATCGTTGTTCAACCGTATCTTATCATGGTTTTTGGCCCTAAAAAATTCGTCAATATTTGTTAAATATAAAATAAAAAGGAAAGGCCTGAAAGTATCTCCCTGTAGAACACCTTCTATAGTAGCAGTCCGATTACTTTTGATATTAGCTGCCATTTTTTCATTCCGATAAAAATAACTAATGATTATCAGAAGTTTGGCAATCAACCCAAATTTATCAGCGGGGGGTCAAATTTTCAATTAGGCGATGGTATTGAAAACAAAGATGTTATTTTTGCGTGATCTGCCTGCAATGAACCTGATTGAAAGGGAGAAAGAAGATGAACTCTTTCAGCCAATTTGACCAGTCTGTTATGAAGAATTTGTGTAAAAATCTTCGCCACTGAATTAATTAGGACAATGCTTCTATAGTTACCTAAGCAAAGTTTGTCTCCTTTCTTGAAAATTATTATAACTATAATATTTGAGAAAGCAAGGGGAGCCCGTTTAGAGCTTAAAATTTTATTAAGCAGCAGCGTTAGATATAAACACCAGTTTTCGGGTAGTGAGAAAGTCATTCATGACCAGGTTCTCACCGTTTTATATCTATGCGGTACCATAACAACTTCTGAAAAAGAAATATCAGCATCCAGGTGAGTGTTTGAGACACCGAAAAAATTTGCGTCGGTAAGAGTTCGAGGTGGAAAAATTCGATGTAGATACATGTTCCAAGCATTTAATTAGGGCATTTCGAAACTATAATTTGTAACTTGAAAGGATTTGTATGTTTTCCAAAATTTAGCGCTATTTTTCACATTCGCGAAGAATTCTGTCAGACTTCTCTCCTAGGTTTTCTTCTTGTTTTCGGTTATAATTCTGAATTCTCTTCTGTTACTTATCCAAATTTTTCTATTGTTTGTATCGAAATCACTCGCTCGACAAAGTCTAACAGACTGTTCAATTTTCTTATGTCATCTATACAAAAAGCCATCTATACATCAAACCAAGATGGTCTAGCATTTTTGTGCAATTTGATAGACGAGATCAAGTTTGCATACATTTCATCGGCCGTCAGAGATACACCACATCTGTCTACATTTGGAAACCGCTCGTTTGCTAAGAGCAGGCCAGGCCCGAGTTCGAACCGATAGAAATCAAGACCGGAAAGTTATCGGATAATGTGGGCAAATGTAATACTTTCAAATCGAAAATTTTGTGCGCACTATTTATGTCTACCCAGACGAGATCGATAACGCTTCTCCCCACGTGTCTCCAAAGTTTTTCTTTTCGCCGATCTAAGTGTTAAAATCTCCTCGCAGCAAAAAGGTGCTGAATCCTTGCCTAACCTTTTTGTGTTGGGGGTTCTGCGTTTCTTGTTTCTGGTGCGAAGGGTTATTGTAGCGAAGGAGAACTGGAAAGTGTAGCCAGCTACCTTAGGAGCCTGTTGTGGTGTGGACAGATCTTTACTTTGAAATCTCAAATAGGAACTTACATTTTTTATTGCATTTTCAGATTCTTCGACTCAAAATACAAAAGTTTTGTCCAAACCATATTTTAAGAAATTCTGGAAGCTTTGACGAAAACCAAATACACATGTCCAATATTTTTTGAAGTACTATCGAATAGCACCACCCTCAACCTTTCACCCCAAATTCCGGGGCGGGGACAACTTCGAAATCTCAAATGGGAACCCAAATTTTTATTGCAGATTCAGACTTTGCGCCTCAAAATACAAAAGTACAAATCGATTGACATTTTGTCAATCAACCCTTATGACCCTTCAACCTCCACCCCTAGAGTCGGGGGCGAGTCAAATTAAAAAATTTACATTAGAGCCCTCATTTTTTATTACGGAATTGAATTCTTTATACAAAAATATAGATGGAAACACTAAACTTGATTTACCACTTCCCACCCCCGGGGTTGCGACCGGGAGGCAGCATCTAAAACTCGATGGGAAAAGATGATGTCGAATATCATTTAATTAGCTCTTAATTAACACAACTTTTGACTCTTCACCCCTAACCTCCACCCCCAGCCTTTTGGGGTTTAGCAAGGGCAGAATTAAAATTGTAAGTTATGATATCGCCAAATAATCGGTTTTATTTCAATTTGTGGCATTTAAGTTATTTTTAAAAACATTCAAAATGATTCTTTGTTATCAATAAAAGGAAATGCCACGTTCAGTGCCTTGGGCGCATTACGATAATGCAATTACGCAATCAGGTAATTACGCTTTTTAAGACGGTGGTATTGCAATCAAGTATAACAAGCGATACTTTACACATCCTGAATATAGTTTGTTCAGTATTATAATTTATATTATTGACATAGGAACAGACTCGTCATTTTAATTAAATGTAATCTTCATATCGTTATAATATACATTATAATAATAATGTGTTATTAACTAGGGTTGTCTCAGTGTATCTATTACTACTCAACTTTACACATTTCATTTCAAATAAGCTGAAACTGTAAGTATCAGTTGAATAAAATTTTTTAATACAATTTGAGGGACATTAATGTTAAATGATACGTAAATTACAATTTTTGTATAGTGAATAGCAGCTGTTTTTGTCTTGATGAATCGCAGGAATTGGGAAATATATGATGCGATCTGACTTGCTGCTGTCAGTACTTTTCGTTCGGTGTTTCCGCGATGTCATATTGTTGGTTATTGGTTTCATTTCGTCAAGGTATGGCAAACTTTAGTATTACATGAACAAATTAAATTTTTTCCATGTAAAGTCTAATTTATTTCATCGTATCTGTTGTACTTAAGATAATCCCGCCGGTTCAAATTGCCGACTCATTTTCGAGAACTGTTAGATCTGTTGGAACTTGTTTTCGGGGATTTCACAGAACACAAGGATGGAGTGAAATGTACGCCTCGTCGGCTGGTGAGAACTCAGAAATGAATTCCTTCCAGCGGTCCAGTTGTTGCTATTCCGAAGTTAGAGAATTCCCGTTATTGTCCTTCAGTGGTGGTGTTGACGCTGACTTGTTGACATAGAGCTTACGAGTGGCAGCATAGATGTTTCGCATGTCACCGTAGTTCACAGCAACATCCGCTTCGTTGGCAAGGTCCCGAAAGTAGTTTTCCTTGTCCTTTCGCACCATTCTTTTGACCGCTTGTTCAGCTGCGATGTACGTATTCTGCATTCACCGGTTTTTCTTGTGTAAACGGGCATGATGGAGTTGTCCTTTGGGATTTCTCCTGACACTATCCTTCCTTCGGCATTTATATACCAATCACATTGTTTGTTATAGATCATTCTGGCCGTTTTTTGTTTGCTTAATAGAATTTCTAGCTAGCTTTACATACAAGTGATTGTTACACTAATGGTGTTATGGCGAACTTCCGGCCATTAAACATGTTTCTCCAGGTTTTGCCGCGCAGTTTAATGTTTAATATGTGCCGCAAATACAATGATTCAATACAATGCAATACAATGAATGAAATATTTTACCTCTTTGAATATGTCGGAACCATATTAGAGGTGGTTATTTAAATTGGGACACCCTGTATATACAGCAAAAATGAATTATAAAGAAGTAAAATAAATAAAAAGTCTTTATATTTACACTAGTCTCAAGAAAACGCAACAATTTGTTTTATCAATTTTTTTAACATTTTCAAACGATCATTACAGCGCCATATTTATTTATAGAATTTTAAATGAAATTTTCCATGCCGATGAATTTACAATAATCATATGTGCATAGTTTAATGTTCAAGGTTAAGTACATTTTTTTTACAAAGTTTTCTCTAAGTTATTCTAAATATGAAAAAAAAAATTTTCGCCGGTTGCGCTGAATTGATTATTTCATTTTTTTATGTTGGCACCAACAATGCTGTGGTTTTCATTCTAAATTGCTAGTGTCTGTTTGTCCTGCTATTTACTCGTGGATATATAGCATCGTTGACGTTTTTTGGTGTTTGTTTTGGACTCGGCTCTACGTTGTGACATATACACGCCTGTGTGAAATATGTTCAAGGAACTTTTTGACAATTAACACTAGAACGGCCGGAGTTGTCAACTACCTAGAAAGGCCACAGGCAGTCATTTTGACTGCTAATAAGAAAAA
>JAQQRF010001501.1:0-13695 GCA_030523145.1 Trissolcus brochymenae | reverse complement strand
ATCCAAATTTCAATAGCAAAAAACACGTGTCAAATAGTTTTGCAAAAGCTATCGATTGATAACACTTTTGTCTTGCTACCTACACCCTCCACCCCAACCCCCGGGGGTGGGCCAGGGAACAATCTGAAATTTAACAGCAAAAAAACATGTTGAATAATTTAATTTCTGGAGATGAATATCAAAAATACGTAATAAAAATATTTTTGTAATAAAATTAAAATTATCTTATCTTTGATGTAAAAAACCGTTTATTCGAATAGATTTTATTGAAGCATTTTTGTTGAAAACAAAAAAGTACTACAAAAACTTATCTTTTCTTATCTTAATGACCGATGTTATTAACGATTTATCATTTTTATTCTAATCCAGTCGAGTGACAGCTTTTACACTGTAACAATGTCGCTTTCCGAAAGAGAACGAATCACTCTTTTAATGATGCGTGGATATGGTGATAAAGAACGTTCCTATTTAACTTTTCAAAGTTGCCCCCCGCCCCACCCCCAGGCCGTGGGGGTGGGGGCGGGAAACTGGTGCCAATCGATAGCTTTTAAAAAAATATTTGACACGTATTTTTTTGTTTTTGCGTTTTTTTGTAACTTTTCAGAGATATTGGGGTGGCCCGGGACTTTATATTCACCCTGTATGAAAGTACCTGAAGGAATTTTGAACAGTAAGAATCAAGTCTGCAAACTAAATAAAGCTCTGTATGGATCAAAACAAGCTGCTAGATGTTGGTTTGAAACCTTTGAAGAAACTTTGAAGAAAAAGGGTTTTAAAAATTCAGTTGTTGATAGATGCATTTATATCTTGAATAGAGGTCACGTTTCTAAAAATATTTATGTGGTCCTATATGTCGACGACCTTGTCATAGCAACCGCTAACGTGGAGACAATGCATAATTTTAAAGGTTATTTAATGGAGCAATTCAAGATGGTTGATTTAAAGGAGATAAGACTTTTTCTCGGTACTAAGATCACATGAAATAAAACTGAAATTACATTAGATCAAAGTGCTTATATCAAAACCATTTTGACAAAATTTAACATGAATAATTGTAACCCAGTAACACCATTAGAGACAAACTTGAATTACTCAGCATAAAATAGTGAAGAAAAGACAGAGGCACCATATAGAAACTTGATTGGTTGTCTCATGTATGTAATGTTATGCACACGACCAGACTGGAGCACTGCAGTTAATATTTTAAGCCGCTATTTAACAAAGAACTTTGGCAGTGTCTAAAAAGAGTTTTAAGATATTTAAAGGGTTCAATTGATTTGAAGTTAGTTTATACTCGATATGAATTTAATGATCTTTTGTGCGGTTATGTAGACTCAGACTGGGAAAGAGATGAATTTGATCGTAAAAGCACGACTGGTTATGTTTTTCAATTATTTGAAGGGTGTATTATTTCTTGGAACACGAAAAAGCAGGCATCTGTTGCAGCTTCATCAACAGAGGCTGAGTATATGGCACTTCATGAGGCCGTGCGTGAGGCACTTTGGTTGAAATCTTTGACGAAAAGTATGAATGTAGATATTGTTAATCCGATTGTCCCTTATGAAGATAATAATAGGTGTATATGTATTGCAAATAACCCTACGAGTCACAAAAGATCAAAGCATATCGATATTAAATATCACTTCAGTAGAGAACAAATAGAAAACAAAACAATAAAACTAGTTTATGTTTCCACAGGAAATCAGTTAAAAAAAAAAAAAAAAAAAAAAAAAAAAAAAAAAAAAAAAAAAAAAAAAAAAAAAAAAAAAAAAAAAAAAAAAAAAAAAAAAAAAAAAACAAGAAAAAAAAAAAAGGCCAAACTAAAGTTAAACACAAGATAGAGTATAAAAGATATATATGAGATTTGTATATATTTGTATATGTATGAATACTTTATATATGCATACTATTACTTTAACAGTAAAGTACTTTATTATAAAAGTAAATCTAGTAGTATTTTATCGAATGTTAATCACTACATTTTATATGAATGTATAAGCTTTAGAATAATTCAATCAATGTAATTAAGATTAAGAATTTTATTATCGAGTCTGATTAGGTTTTTCCTGGGTTTCCTAATCCATGCAACAAATGTTGGACTTGTGTATTTGTTCCCAGAGGCATAAAGAAGGTTCGGTTGTATGAGAGTGTATAATATTATTTGTATGATGAGTCAGTTGTAATGAGTGAACATACCTGTAAAAGCAATTTGACTATTTTAATTAATTTCAATCCTATTGTATTTTTGTATAGATTATTTTTTATTTTCAGGGGGCGTGTTGGATTTTATATTATTAAATTCAAAAACTTATCTCTCCAAAAATAAGATACGTATCATAAAACTAAATGGTTTCATATGACATCAATTATGAATAGAGAAATAAGATGACTGTAGAATCGACTAGGATTGTTAAATATGTTTTAAGTTAGGTATCGAGTAAACTGATTTTTTGATAAAATTTAAGACTGTGAGTGTGTGTATGAATGCTTTTTATGTTTTAAAACCATGGTGTTCGATTTAAGAAAATATGAGTGTGACTTCATAGAGTCGTAACTTAAATATATAGAAATTAAAATTAAGTACAATCTAAATTATTATTTAAACCCATAATTCCGATAAAATCTATATGATTAATCTTTTTCTGAAATTTTAGAAGTTCCTCTAAATATCAAAGCAATGCATGTCTTAGTGTAACATGTCGTAGCATTGCTTCATTGATAATTTTTCACCATCCGTCTTTTCTTTAAACATCTCATACTTATTATTAGTTTTTGAATCTAAGTTCTCCAATTCATTTTTTGACGCAATCTTTCAATTGATAATTGAAATACCAAAATCTGAATAAATATTCTGTTATTTTTGTCTAATCAATTTTTCTTTACTTCTTTTTTTCTCTAAATTTTAAAACTAAAAATTATTCTCTTTAATGTAACTTCTCATCAATCTTCCAAATTTACCATGTTAGTTTTGTATCTAAAGGTTTTATCCAAAGCTAATCTAATCTAATCTAAATTTAATCAAATATCTCTTTGTCATCTAAAAAAATATTCATACCTGCCTTTACGAAACATCTAACTGACAGAAAGTTGTCCGATAATCCTTCTGCTTGAATAACATTTCCTAATCTGATCATTTTTCTTTTAAGATTATTAGAACGCAGAATCAAATTACATTTACCATCTATTTTAATACCAGCAATTTTGTTTTTGTTCATACACTTAATGTAACCATTTGAATCTCAAATAAAGTTGCGCAAAAAAGAACTCTTATTATTGGTATGCTCTGTTGCACCAGAGTTGACTGCAAAAATAATCTGTTCTTGATTAGCAACTCTTTTTCTATTCTTACTTCCGTTTTCTATCTTCTTGATCGCAACTTTATTTTCTTCAGCGAGAACTCTAACCTTCAAAAGCATGTCTCTGACATTGACCTCTACATTGACCACCCCTACCTCTGAGCTTACTGTCATGAAATGTATAAATCATATTACTTTCGCCTGGGACATTAGTTCCTCCCCCATTAGTTCCTAAGAAACCTACCGCCCTCAAGCTGTCTACAAATATGCGCCTTTCCCCATATTAATTTGTTGTAATTTGATAAAATACGAAGATTTTAATAGAAAATGATGCATGTCTATCGTTTATTTTTACTTTAGTATATATAGTATATATTCAGTATATATTTGCGTTTTAGTATACTTTCATTTTTATTTTATAGTTGTAACGTACCTGCATTCAAACACCAACGCTTTTTTCCGGTTAAAGAAACCTCGCCGCACTTGATAGTGCGAATGATAGTGAAAATTTATATATTAAATCATCAAAATTTTTTGTAAGATCCGATTTTATATTCATGATGGCTAAACTATTAAGTCTTGTTTGACTTATAAATGATCTCAAGTAAGATTTTATCCATCTTAGTGCAGAGAATGAACGCTTAGCTAAACAATTAGTTGACGAAATTGTAAAAAAAATCCAGAAAGCGATACATAGAATTGTAGATAAATCTTTCTTTTCTAATTGCAAAAGTTTATTCACCGCATCGAATCTATGAAGGATATCATTCCAAAATTTTGTCATAAAAGAGTTTTCAAGTGTACTTAATGATTCATAGAGACTCGATGCTTCAGAATTGCAACTGGGTTTTGAGTCCTGTCTTCAGAAAATTATAACAATGTATTCAAAATCAAATTCCATGATGGTGATAAACTTTTGCAAGCATCATTTTTAGCGGACCATTGAGTTTCAGAAAGATTCTTTGACTTATAATTGTTTGATTGAAATTTGTCTTTCAACATTTACTATCTCGAATTTAAGGCAGAAAAAAAGTTGTACGATGTTTGTATTGTTAAAAAATGTGCCGCGACTTGAGCACATTCTGCAGCACATTTACCGATAAGATTCAAAAATTAACCAGCACATAGAACATACTCGGCTAGTGGGTTGATGGTTTTGATTTTAACTTAAAGGCCATTATATTTTCAAGACATATTACTCGAATTGTCATAAGATTATCCGCGACGGTTAGCAACATTTAAATCAAAACACTTAATCTTTCTTCTAGCTGACCAATTTCATTTGCAAAACGAATTACAACACTCAATTGATTGATGTGAGTAATGTCTGGGGTCGAATCTAGTATAATAGAAAAATATTTCGCTAATTCAATTTTGTTCAGTTACTTTAATAATTACTTTTCAATAATTTGATCGCTCATCAATTAAATAAATTCATCAAAAATCGTTGACGATAAATTAGACGTGGAATCTTATCCTCTGTGCTTATTTCTTTTTATGTGTTCTGCTAAAAATAGATCGAATCGAAAAAGCAACTCCATTTGATGGTTTCCACTACTCATTTTAAACCTTTCGTTCAATGTGTGATTTCATTTTCTATTTGTTTTAATGAACTTGTGTCAACTCAGTTCAACAGCGGACAGCGGGTGTTGGTAATAAATCAAATAATCAGTAACAAACGTCACCCCGTAGAACCATTTTGACACACCTAGGTCCATATTGACCGATATTGCCTTCTCCCTTTCAAGATCTCATGAAACGTTCCAAATTTCACTGCTAACCACAACCTCAGTACTAGAGAATGGAAAAATTCGATTGCTTAGTGCGCTAAGGTTCTTGGTCGTTTCTCGCTTAGGGATGAAACTCACACGGTGAGCCACGGGAAGGCGACCCGACGAGACCACAACTCTCGCCCGTCTTCCCGACGACGAGAGAGCGTGCGCGACGGACGAGACGCGCGCCAATTGAGAGGGTACAATTTAATCACATCCTCAGGCCACTTGTGTTCAAGGCAAGCGCCTGGGTTTGAGAACTACAAACATCTGATCACCTTGCGGCTTTCAGATGTTTGCCGGTCCTCTATATTACCCAACTTCGGAGCCCAGCGGGGAACCAATGAGGGAGAACGGACCGAGTGTACTCTTACTCCCAGGGATGCATGGTTATCTGATCGCACGTGTTTACCATGAACATTCCACTAGGAAAACGTGCGACTTTCGACGTCTTTTATTTAGTTTGATGGTCAGATTCTGACAAATCTGTCTAAAAATTTAAGTGTATTTTGAGGCGTAAAATCTGAATCTGTAAAAAAACTGTTGGTTCTCATTTGCGATTTCAAAGTTGCCACCGCCTCCGCTTCCGGGGGTGGAATGTGGAGTGTTGAGGGTGATGCTAATCGATAGCGCTTCAAAAAATATTTGACATATGTTTTTTGATTTTTTTCATGAAATTTCTTTCAAATTGTATCGTCCCCATTCTTCTTGGACACCCTGTAACAAACTAAATGAAAAATTCATTATTTTACCATTTTAATCGAAATCTTTGTTATTAGACGTATTTAAAGGAGTACTCCTTACTGCTACCATCTTAGACCAGTGCATGCCATACAATACTGAAAGTCTATGGCTCAAAATTACAATCAGTGAAGTATTCTTTATCCTTGCAGTTATTTATAAACCACCAAACCTAATTATCAATTAGGACACTACCCTCTGACCAAGATATTCTCAACGCTCTCAGATGTACCGATCAAGAAAATACAGCTTGCCTCATACTTGGTGACTTCAATCTAACCCTCACATCGTAAATAGCGATCACCTGGTGATAACTGTCGAATTACTATTAGATGTATCACCTGAACCCAGCCCCCCTCATACTAAGCAAGTAAACTTTTACAGAAGTGATTATCAGGCCATTAGCTGCCCTAATCAGCGACACTTATCAAACACCACCTATTGATATGATTATGAATACCTATCATACCTGGACTGCGGATTTACTTCAACTCGTTCATCAACGCTCCCCACCTCTGAGACCAAAGCATAGAGCCGGGCACTGTAAGCCCTAGATTATGAGGGAAATCGTGCAAGAAATAAAGAAGATAAAACGTCTTTGGTACGTCTACCGGCGGACACACTCCCAGGTCGCATATCAATGATACCGTGCTCGAAACAACCAGCTGATTGCTAGCATTGGCTTTGCTAGAAGAACAACATACATACTGATACGGGGAACCTATGTAATACTTTTGATATCGCTGAGGCCGTTGCTGACGAATTTGTCAATGCGATCACTAGACCGTACAGCATCGGCGGAATCGGATAGTATCCCTTCCATTCTCCTTAAGGAATGTGCAGCTGAAATAGTCCCGTATCTCAGCAAACTATTTAGAAAATCACTGGACACCAGCATGCTGCCACGCACGTTCAAGCATGCATTTGTTACTCTCACCTACAAGAAAAGCAAACGAGACTGCACTTCCAACTATGATCTTATTAGCCTGACGGGTACTATTTTCAAAATTCTGGAACGTCTCGTTGTAAACGTCATCTTGAATTTCGCAATGCCACCGATCAACCGAATTCCAGCACAACCACATAGGTTCAGGCCACTCCGTGTCGACGAACCTCCTGGCTAGTTTTGACACCTGGACACGTTCTATTGACGAGGGAATGCCACTGAATTTTATCTATCTGAAGGCAGATCGAATTCTTGAAGGCATTTGACAAAGTCCCCCATTAGCGACTGATGCTCAAACTCTAGCATGAGATGAAAACTTCTTGCCTGGATGAATAATTACCTCATTAATAAGACTTTTCAAACAGAGGTCGGAACTAGCCTCTCTACCTGTCAGCATTCACCTAGCGGAGTTCCCCAAGGAGTCGTGTTGGGCCCATTGTTGTTCATTTTGTACTCTACCGATCTTCACCATACCACCACCTGTGAACACCAAACCTTTGCGGATGACAACAAAATTTATGTGGACCCCTTGCATCACGCCTTAGACCTGCAAAAGGACCTTGATGGGATAAATGACTGGTCCAGGAAGTGGTTTATTCCCTTAGACCCAGCCAAGTGCATTGTCCACCATCTCGGGAGGTTAAACTCCAAACGGCCTTATAACATCTTCGGCACTCCACTTACCATAGTAACGAACCAAAAAGACCTTGGGATTTTTATCTCTGATGATCTCAAATGGGAGCACTAGTTGAACGCGGTCATCAAGAAAGCAAACTTGGTACTGTACTGTATTAGGAGAGCTTTCTCCTTCATGACGCCAGCCCTCCTTCGCACGATCTTTAGTACATACGCACTGCCAATCTTAGAATGTTGCTCGCCTGTCTAAAGTCCATACCTCCACAAGGATATCTAGAGAAAGTCCAGCGCCGGGCATCTAAGTTACCACACCAACTTAGACACTTGCCATAGTGACGACGCCTGGTCACCTCCAGGCGTTGAGTCTGGACACCCTCACCGCACAAAGGAAGCTCGCTGACCTTGTAAAGAACTAAAAAAGTAGACTGTAACGTTTACAGGGTACCAAATCTTTCTGACATCTTCACTCGTATCTCAGTGGGTCATCTGAGAGGACATAACTTTGAATTGAAAGTTGATTGATTCCGTCGTCTCCAGAGGCAAAACTTCCTGTCGAATAGAGTTGTCTGCTTGTGGAACACACTCCCTACTGATTGCGTGAACGATCAAAACGTTAACTTTTTTTCTTCTTCTTCAAAAGAGCAGTCCGAAACTGGCACTAAGGAGGACAAATTTAGAATTAAAACGAAAACTACTTAGTCTAAACCAAAATCAACTTTGTGATATTATTATTATATCGTTATATCTCATGATACTATCTGTTATAATTATTGTTATTATTTGTCTATTTATATTATATTATATTTGTATTGTTTTATGGTGATTTTATGTACTTTAAATGTGTAAATATATGCACAATATCTTTGGAGAACCAGGAGACACAGTGACCAACGGAAAACTCAACCCACGTCCATTATGTAACTTATGTAACAGTGTATATACTGCTGCCATTAAATAAATAAAATAAAAAATAACAAAAAATAAATAAAAAGAAATTGGATAACTTAGGCATCTTTGCGAGAACTTCATTTCATTGCAGTAACTTCTCTTTTACCCTTTTTGCCAGTCCACTTGGCTTATATATTTTCGTTAGAAAATATCTGTCCTTTTGTTACATCGAGAGTAACATGTGCCTAGTGAATCTTTTGGTTGTCTTATTAGGGTGCAAAAGTGGTTAATAATTCAACAAAATGGTAAGTAATATAATTGATTATTTATTATAAACATAAATTTTACTAACACAATTTCAAATTTTTTAAAATCTTCAGTTATTCAAATAGCCAATTTAACGGTAGAGGAAAATCTTTAGGCTCTGGAAGAATAGATCTATCTAGGAAATCGCTCAGAGAGGGCGCCACCAGTCTTTCTTGTGCGGCGGTTGGTATTGTAGGTTTAGATGGGGTTTGAATGGGTTGAGGATTTAACGATAAATCAGGTCTTATTTTTTTTTATCTTTTTATTTATTTTTATTATCTTTTTTATTCTTGGACCTTAGAGGGAAGGGTTAGAATTTGTAGAAATTACACTATAATTTAAAGGAGGTGGAATAACGATCGTTCGCTGACATGAATTGTTAAAATTAAAATCAAATCGCTTATCTAACTCCGCAACCTTTTTGGGTATAGGGAGTTTTTCATTACGACCTAACGCGCGGTTTAAACACCTAACGTCGTTTCGTTGGTTCTTTCACAAAATAGTTCTTTCCTTTAATAAAAATCGGTCCTTGTTTCCAAATATCTACGTCTCCCAAGATCTCCAATCTCTTTTGAATTCTATTATGACGACTTATAAATTCATCTAAAATTATAATTTTAAGATGTTAGTTTTTATATAAGTGAAAATTGTTACATAAAATTATATCGTCGGTTAAAACTTGCGAAATTATATTGTGAATTCAGGGTTTGTAAAATTGTATGTTAACTTTTTTATTTAATTAAATTTTTTAGTTAATTAAACAAATTATTAAGTTTGTAAAATGTATGAAAGGTTATAAGGTCTTTTTAATTGTAAGTAAAATTATATGTTAAGAAAATATTATGTTTTAGTTGTAAGATGAGATACTTTTGTTTTTACAAGTTATAAAGTTAAGTTGCAATAAACGAATTTCAGAATTACAAGGTGTTATAAAATTTAAACTTACTCGGATGCATTATTATTTATAAAGTAAGATAAATGAAGCCTAAGTCAATGCGGATTAGCGAGGACAAAGATTATACCAGATATTCCAATCAGTTTGAGAACTGAAGGCCCAAAGAAGGATAGCCACTCAGTTGGAAGTGTGATGCTACTGTCCGAAACACCCGAATATAGACCATGCTTATCATGGTGATAACGAGGTGTTTCGGTAGGGAAAAATCATGAGTTTATGAGTTGCATCATCTAACGATCATTTAGGTTTATCTCGCGGCGGTGATTAGGATCGCGCGGGTCTAATCTTAACATTAGTGCGATATCTCGGTGTCATATGTTGCATCATAATGCGTTTTGTATCTTAATTGTTTTTTATCATCTCATATAAATAACCTCATTAACTAATGATTTTCATATCTTAATTATATTTATCATCTCAATAAATGATTTTTATATCTTAATTTTAGCAATCATCTCGCAAGTGATCTTTATATCTTAATTAATATTGCTTAGTTAGAAGATAATGAAATATACTGACTAGTTGTGAAATATTTGTTTATTTATTAAAAAAAAGGAAAGATTATCCTAGTCAGGATATAAAACTTTTTTCAAATTGAAAATGTACTTTGAAAAAATAATGTTTTAAGAATGAGAATGTTGAAAGACGGATTATCTTAAAAACTTCTAGTCATTACTTCCTCTATTAAAAATGTATAAATTGTACCTACTCTAATGTTGCTTCTCTCTAGTTCCATTTGATGCTCCTTGGTTGGGACAATTTGTCCGAACATTATTAATGTCTTAGTAATAACAGTACCACTGTCCAGTGTAGATCAGAGGTCAGTTAATTGATAAGTGTCCTCTAAGATTACATCTATGACAATTGATATCTTGGTTGGAAAACTCTGGACTCTGGATTCTGTTCACTTTTGGTTCTTCAAAAATCTGGTGTTATATTTTAGAAGCCTTGAACTATCAGATAAATTTTCATATTATCTATAGACATTTCTTTTACAATGACTGATTTTCACGCAACATCTACATTAATTAAATCAGATATTACCCATATAAGAACGTTGTAGAAAGCGGCTCTCTTATCCTTTTCACTGCAAGGTTTAATTTCATTTAAATTTCTCTAAATTGACAATTCACCTTGCTCAGTCTGAACTAATTTACTTCTATTATCTTCGGAAGTTGCGGCGTTACTATCATTTCTTTGATTACTATCTGAACTCTTTCTCTTTACTTATTTTTGATTATTTTTTACATTAATCTCTGGATTTGTAATTTGTAATTCTAACTTTCTCTGACTTTAAATTAGGTTGGACAAGCTCAGAGGCATTTCTGACTAGCTGATTTGCTGATTCGAGTGCTTTGTTTAGCATCACCAACGTATACTCGTTCTGAGCAACAGCATGATAATATTTTTGTTGTTCTGTACAGCCAAAAAATATATAATTTGTGATGCATGGTCTAGAGTTGGTTCATTATTTATTATAATGGAATTCCCTTTAAATCTTAGAATCCCCTTTGGTGTAGAAGTAAAAACATACGAAAGTGACATACAAAAACTTCATAACATTTGAATTGAATTATATTTGGATTTATCTCTGAACTCTAATTTTCTATTCTAAAGTAATTTTCTAAATTTTCTAAACAATTTTTAAAATCTAATTTATATTATTTAATCCTAATCACTCTAATATTCTATTAAAATTTTATTTGTATTCTATTATTAAACATTTTTCACTGAATCTACTTCTTATCTTTATCAACTTTACCCAACTCCGACTTTGGGGTTTCAGTGATTTTGTTTGTAGTTGTTATGGAATCTGGAACCAGAAAAACAGCATCAATTTCCAGCATCATATCTTCTCTCTCTACCAGTTCTTTAAATTGTTGTTCAATTTGTTTGAGTCCATCTTTTTTCTCTTTTATCTTTTACCTTGGTTTTTTTAATAACTCTTTTTTCGCTTGTTTTATTTTGTCCAGCTCATTTTCCTTACTCTCTTTTGGTTTCTCTATTATCTTTCTTTTCTTTGGTTTCTCTATCATTATTCTCTGTTATTTTCGTCTCTGAATCACCCATTTTGGAATACCTGTAATCTTTTTATGCTGAAATCTACCTTTATATATTATAATGACCCGATATATATATTAAAATTTCACAAATCAATGAAAGAAATCACAAGTCTCGAGAAATCACTACACGAAAACACTGAACCAAAACAAACTCAGCACTACTAAAGATATTTAGAACAGCAGACCTCTTGTCCACGCATAGTAGAAACCCAGAAGATCCGAAATTCATTTTCGGATCTTCGGATATAATTCGGATATAATTTGCACCGCACAGCAAGTATAAATTGCATTCTCTACAAATTATGATTAATATTGAGTGTGAATTTATATATAAAAAGTCATTAATTTATTTCAAAATATACAAAATCCATATCAAACGTTCATACTGCACTACAAGTATAAATGTGACATTTTTCTCAAGGTTATATTTATAACTTTCGAACTTTTATTTTTATTGAAATCATGATATTCTAAAATTCTAACAATTCTAACTCTATGAAATTAATAATTTCAGTTCATTACGTACACAACAATTTTCATTTATTGAACCAACTTTGGTCAAAGTCCATCTTAATTCATATTAAATTAGTCTATTTATTCATACATATATTTTATCTTGTTCGAGTCAATCATTTTCCTTCGACTATTTTCTTTATTCAACTTTTTATTATTTATGACATTTCAAAAACTCTAAATTCTACTCAATTTTAAATCGATTTTATTCTTTAATAATTTGAACTCTTATTAAATCAATTTTGTCTCATTCTGAACTTTCTACTTTTTATTTGTAACCTCGTGGTCGTATCAATCAACAAAATGACTACGTTTTGTTTTTCTGAATTTTTTTCACTTATTAATACATCGAAAAATCATCAAATTACCTGTTAACTGAGGCAAATCGATTTTCAAATTATGATTTTGTTTCAAATAATTTAACTAATTAATTGTTATTTTAAATAATAGAATAGAAAACTAAAATTGAATCAACTATATTATTAATAAGTTTATTTTCGTCAGATTATTTTTTTTAAGTTAGAGATAATAATTTATTAAATGAAAAGAAAAAATGTTAGTTGTTTTGACCGTCATTAAGAGTGGGAAAATACTGTGACAATTCTACATCTTGAAGTGGAATTTTCAACAGTCTGAGTTAATTTATTAGAACGTTCCTGACAATGGACTAATTTTGAAATAATGATGCACTTTTTTTTGGATATAAGCGATCGAAATCTTTTATTAACTAGAATATAACATTTTAAAAAGTCAATTCTTACTCAAACAAAAAATAATAATATTCATAATTTGTAATCACGGTTATTAAATTTTTATCATTTTCAATAATAATTAATATTTTGTGTAAATAAGTACACACAATATTAAAGTAATATTAATTGTTAACCAAGTACTGTCCGTAAGTGGTTTTTAAACAAGAATAGTTACCAAATTATTTGAAAGTAGTGCTTTTGTCATTATCAATTCGTGTCTTCTGTCAGCAGGAATAGGAGCGGATGACTTTGATAAAACAGCTGATTATTGTTCCAAAGTGGTGAGCATAGCTTCAAGCAGGTTTGACGGTGGATTTGTCAACCACGACAGATTATGGTCATTGACAAGCTTCGGAAGATCTTTGTAGCGTTCAGAAACTGAAATTTTTTTATGCAAATAAAAAATTTTGCAATATAGATTTGTCAAAATGGCGACTCGGAATAGCAGAATGGTTACTTTTTCTTTTTGTTGGGCAGTTTCATTCAAATCATTCAAAGAGCGAAGGGATTTTAAAACTTTTCTCTTTCGAGATTGCACCCCAACTAGATAGTGTATAAGTCACTGAATATCAGTTGTTCACTTCGCATTTTTAATATTGCAATTTAGGACGGCCTCAGCGTACAAAAATTTCTAACACTTGTTATATCGAGCATATGTCTAGGATCTTTAAATTTATTTGTTATCAATAAATTAAGTGGAATGATGAGATCATAAATAAAATTAGAACAAACAATTTAAATAGTAACAATATTTTATTTGAATCTTGGATTTTAAAATTAAAAGCCTTAAGATTATTACAATTTTCAATCAAATAACCTATCAATCG
>JAQQRF010001500.1:0-14322 GCA_030523145.1 Trissolcus brochymenae | reverse complement strand
AAGATCTTTAATGGCGGCAAGAACCATCTCCGACGCGGGAGGATGATTCGGCTTTACTCGGGGTTTCTTTGCATTTGCTGCAGCCTTCTTAGGGGTCGCTGGGGACGCCGCAACTGGAGCAGATTCGCTCGCTGTTTTATCCGTCATCTTTACGATAAATTGCTTTTGAGTTTAATTAACACAAGACCTTCTACACTTATCAACGGTAAGTTAGAATTTGAAGTAGGATGCGGCACAAGTACCGCTTTTGAATCGGGAGCACGGACCATGGAGAGACGCTTTGCTGTGATTCACCTAAGAGGCGCGCTTGTGCGTTCAAATTGTCGCACACTTTTTTTACATTTAACATCAATTTGTCTTTTAATTCAGCAACGGCGATGATTCATTTAATCAGTGTTTGGTAATTTGATGGTTCAAGTTTCTTATGACATTCAATCAATTATAGTTTTTCAAATTAAAAACGATTGATCGGATATGTAATTTCACTACTCATGCGAGGCTGATTTGCTGACGGTTAAAAATTTGTTTATAACAATTAATTTATTTGGTTAAGAAATTTGAAATTGATTATAAATGGTAGTTACAACATTGCTGATTTCATTGTCATGTTGATATATCGTAACAAAAGACTATTCGTTCCTAGAAAATCTTGGGCAGTGAAGCTCCTCCACGCAGATTGAACGCATTGCAAAACTGAATTGCTGCATTGAATATCAATAATTCTAACAATGTCTATTTACATTATTTAAAAATTTCGTTAATTGAATAATAGAAATTTGAAACGTTGTTTATAATTTATAGTATTGCTTCTTTTTTGCTGATTTTTGTTGTAGATTTCTTTCCGTTTGTAGAATAAATGACCGCTATGCTTGCTGCTACGTATGTTAGTGATAAAAGAGAATACAAGAATATAATTTATTGAAATTTTAGAAGAAGGTAATTTGTCTAGATGAAGGAAAGAATAAATTAATAATTATTTATTTTATGAAAGGCAGACAAGATGAATCATACGATTTCTTAGTTTGTACATTTCATTTATTGAACTACTTGAAAAAAAGGGGACAATGTCAATCAACGATAGAGGTGACAATCAAATTAATTTTTTAATTTAAACTTAAATTTGATTATTTTCGTAGATATTTTCTGTATGCATCTTACAAATACATGTAATGTTCTAATAAAGAAATTAATAAATAATAATATTACTTATCGTTTTTCTAATTGTTAGCAAATGAAGAATTTTCATATTATGAACTCAGTTTGAAAAAAAATATATTGAAACAAACTTTGACAATCTAAAAGTTATACTTTTAGTATAGTATATATTACTATATACTTTTACTATACTTTAGCATAGTAAAAGTTTATTTTAAAGTTCAGTAATTTTATTTTATCTTATATTATTATATATCGAGATTTTGCAATCATGGAAGAATATTCATAAACAATATCATTATTAGTTGTTGAACAATCTGAATAAACAACGATTACTACAATTTAGCTTCATCTGAAGCACTGAAAAACGTTGTTCATATATTTTGTTTAAAAAAGTGTAAAACAAGCGGGAAAAAGTTTTAGTTCCTTAAATATTCAAATTAAAAACAAAAATTTATAATTTTCTAACGTTGAGTTAAAATGAAATTGATCTTCACATTACAAATATCACAGATATTACAGATATATTATAATTTATCGTACAATATTACAAATATTGTAAGACAATTTGTCACAAAAATTAACATAAAATAAAATTAATTAAAAAACCATTGCTTCCACTTTAGTTAAAGGAAAATTAGAAAAAAATACATTTCTCCAAAATACATTTGTAAAAAAATTTACAATTGATAATGATCATAATGAATAGTACAATAATTAATTGAAAAAACAATACTTAAATTAACGAAGATAACAAAACCCTATAACAAGTCATCATATATAATAAATTTACTAGAATCAGAATTGAAGTAATGTTAAAGATCAATTCTTGTTAGAAAAATTGGTGGCCCTGAAAAGGGCCGATTTGGGATGCATTTGTAGTTGTTTTTTTTTTCACATTTCGGTTACTTCTAAAACATGAAAAACAATGTTTAACCGCCGAACCCGTAGAGGGTACGTCCCTGACGTTTCAGAGCATAGACGACGTCCATGGCGGTGACGGTTTTACGTTTGGCGTGTTCGGTGTAGGTGACGGCGTCACGGATCACGTTTTCAAGGAAGACCTTGAGCACTCCACGGGTCTCCTCGTAAATCAGGCCGGAGATACGTTTGACTCCACCACGACGAGCCAATCGGCGGATGGCGGGTTTTGTGATACCTTGGATGTTGTCACGGAGAACTTTTCTGTGCCGCTTTGCACCTCCTTTACCCAATCCCTTTCCTCCTTTACCACGGCCAGTCATTGTTGATCAAAGCAGAGTAGTCAACTAGCAGACGAACACTAGATACTGATACCTCAACCGACGAAGTGTCCGCTTTTATAGACCGCCTTTGCACTCGCCCCTACCAGTTTTTCACTGGCCATTAGCAAAACGTTACAGTTCACCCTACTGTAGTTGACTCAACCAATGAGGAAACCAGAGTTTTGAAATCGCTGATATAAATCTTTGTTAGAAATTATATTTTTTTGTAGCTACAATTTTAATAAAAACATTGAAAAAAAAAAAAAAAAAACAATTCCAATGTAAAAGCTATGTTTTGAGCATAAAACTATGTTTAGTGGGTGTGTGGAAACGTAGACAGCATTCAGGGAAGATAGAGGATGTGTGGATATTTTTACATTGAAGTACGCAGTAGAGCACAACTTGACAATAACAGATGACTTTGACGAATACATCGGATTCTCAAAAAAGTTAGACGAAAAAGACAGATCTTCGAAATTTCCGTTATGACTAAAATCTTTCGAAAAATCTATTTTTCTCTTATAAAAATGCTACGGACGATCTGAAATATTAAAAAAAAAAAAAAAAAAAAAAAAAAAAAAAAAAAAAAAAAAAAAAAAAAAAAAAAAAAAAAAAAAAAAAAAAAAAAAAAAAAAAAAAACAATTTTCGGTTTTTCAAAAATAAGAAAAGTTAATCAATTTCGTTGTACATATAAAATGTATGTAAATTATGCAGGACAATACAGAGTTAGATTTGCATAAATTTGTTGTTTAGCATTGATATAGTTTATACAACATTTACATAAATCTGGCTATCAGGAAACCAATTCAATTATGACCCAGTTAATGAGATTATAATTATTTCTATACAATATATTCATTCTACTTACGATCTGCTATATCATATTGCCATAACATATATTATCAAATATAAGCTGTGTACATGGAATGTAAAGTATATATCGCCAAGATGATGAGTGCGCGTTACAAGTGAAACCGTATGTGTGTATTCCATAAAAACACATTTAGGATTAGACACATTTAGAAAAGAGAACGATGAAAAAGCATGAAAAAAATTTTAATTATGGTATCAAAATTATGAACTGCTTGAGATTTTTTTTTTTAGAAACCAAAGTGATGATGAATTGCATTGTATGAATGGCGATTCATAATTCAAACTGCTTGTGAGAGTGAGGTACTTAACTGCCAAGCGAAAGTCGACCTCCGATTCACCACTCAGCGCCGTGACAGCTAAGCGCTATACCACTCCCAGCTTTCTGAGCCGCTCAGAGATGGCGTCAGGGGTGCCAATATTTGACATAATTGAATTTCAATTTCAAATTATTTATTTCGTCGACGGAAAAAGCCTGAACAATTGTTTATCCCGGAAATAACCGTGGAAATTTATTATTTAGCTTAATCATAAAGTTATAAATGCACTAAAAGACATTTCAGTTGTAGTTGAATGCGTAAAGCCTTAAGAGTGTTAGCCACATCACAAATTTCATTTCTGTATTTAAACAGTTTCACATAATAAGATAAAAAGTAGTTCCCCTTTTTTCAACAGCACCAATTGCATGCTTCAGCATGAAGTTATCTAGTTTACTTTTTGTCGCTTTCTTTGTATTTATCAAGTATAATTGTATTTTCATTAACTTAAAATTTTTTAACACTATTTTGAAATTTTTCAATAATTTGTTTTTATTCGATAATTGCAGTTTTTCAATTGGAACACCAGCTGTCAAGTACGCTGAACTAAGTACGTATAAAATTTTATAAGAATAAAATAATGACAAATAAATATAATGAAAGTTTATATTATATACTGGCAGAAACAAAATACATATTTTTTAAGCATTTGAATGTTAAAAATAACATATGAGTTATTACTTAGCTGACCACAAATTTTTTTTTTTTAAATTTGAGGGCACACATAATACGCAGCAAATTTTATTCTTTTGATTGCCCTTGACTTAAAAAAAATAGAGTTCACATTTGAGGACGGTGCTGACACCTTTTTTTCGTTAAATTTAAAATATGTTTCTAAGATTCATAATCGCTGGAATCACAAGTTTTTAAATTCATTAAATTCATTTATTCCATCATAAAAAAAGTTTATATTAACTATTTTAAAACTTGAAATATCTACTGTTTAATAGTGTTTACCAAAGAAATTAATTCTTGATACCTGAATATGCTTTAATTAATTGAACGTTGTTTTATTATTTTTTTATTCGTAATATTGAGTGTATTATTAAGAATAATATTAAATTATTTTTAATCTACCTTAAAACTTTGAATTTATGATATTTTCGGTTAGAGATATTTTGGAAGCATATCATTTACTTTAATTATCAAATCTCTGATTGAACAGTAGATAAAATTTTTTTGTAATTTTAACGTTATACGTAAACCCTTTTGTTCCTGGTTTTCTGATCGTTTCTGTCACATGAAAAAAATGATATTATTACGGTTGACTCAATTTCATGTACGTGACGATTTGCACAAATTGCACATTCGCGAAACATACATTCCTTATTTCTAAAGTCACAACAAACTGACTCGATGAATTGGTCAACACTGCCTGCTTAAATGATTTTATAATTTGCTAGAGCATGTATCTCGGGCTAAAACCTTTTGTTTCATAATCCAAAACGGTTGCAACTTGAAAAATGAAGACCTAAATATTCGGTTAAGTGCAGAATTTTGTGTGTATTTGTTTGATTGTGTTATGAAATAAATTGTTCGTGGTTCGCTAACTAAAAAATTTCTGTGAGATTACTCATATAAACGGGTTTTTTTTTAATGCATTTTTTGATGTAATTTTATTGTTATCATTATTAATTATTATAAACTAATAACCCTTTTAAAGAGGATCATATATTTTCAATATATGCACGATATATGGACAATATATTGATAATATATTGACAATGTATCGGTCATATATTGACTATATAATGATTATATATATGTTGAAAATTCCCATATATGGACAATATATTGAAAATACATTAGCGATTTTCAAACATGAATGATGTATTGTTTATATATTGGTCATATACAGGGTGTCCCATTTTAATCCGGCACCTGAAATAACTGAAAACAACCTAAAAATAAGGGTTGGAATAAAAAATGTTAAGAATAAACGTTTTTCAGTTGGACAGACAAGTTCGATGGCAATATATCAGTTGTTTAGAAAATATTGTTTTTCATTTTTTCAAACATTTTTTAATTCAATGCTGATTTTTCGAGTTATTACAAGTGCCGGATTAAAATGGAAAACCCTGTATGGTCAATATATGAACAGTATATGGATTTTATATTAATATATTAACTAAAAAAATTAATACAGTAACAATGTATTATTTATATATGGACAATATATGATACTTTTTACTCGGGAAGTAAAAGCTATTCGCCCTGTAAAGAATACGAGAGTATAGGAGTGACTACGTAAGAGTTTATAAGAGAGCATGAGAGTAGACGAGAGATTGTAAAAAAGTACATCGGAGTATATTAAAGAGTAAAAGAATATTTGAGTGTGCACTTATAAAAGGACCCTAGTAAAAATGATGAGATTGAATGAATGAGATTTTAGAAAATATATGATTAATATATGATTTCTGAAATAATATATGATTAATATATGATTTCTGAAATAATATATTATCAATCTATTGATAATATATGGACAATATATGATCATTTTTACTAGGGTATTGAATAATTTCTTTCTTTTTTAAGAATGGAAAAAAATCACGCCAACGATTTTGTCAAATAAACGGAGTTCTTTGCTGTATGAAATCTTTACTACCGTGTACACGAGATTCAATTTATTCTCTCGTGTACTCTCGTGTACTCTGATGCATTTTCATATACTCTCATGAAATCTAAAGGGAGAATAGCCTTGTTCTATGAATTATTATCATGTTTTGTCGAAATTTATATTTTAGAGAAGGAAATATACTCTTCGTATGAAAAGAAATTTAACGTATTAAAGCAGAATAAACTTCAATATCTTCATCGGGATTTTACTAAGATCTACGTATTAGCTTACCAAACGGTACGGGCATTTTTGGAATATTACGAAGATAAACAAGACTTGTTGGATTCTGTAAAACGTGCTTATCTTGGTGCCATCACGTGTGAGGAAAATTACACAAAAGATGCAATGAATAATGTTGAAGATCTAATCAAGGAAATGTCTAAAACATTTGAGGAAATTCCTCAAAATCAGATCTGTCACAGTAATATGATAATTTATTTCCAGAATATCGTAGATAATTGCAACAATTACCTCCAGTTCTTCGATTACTTAAAAAATTATTTTTTGAATTTGAAAGAAGGATTAGACGGATTTGTAAACAAGACCATTAAGTTTCCAGATTCAATTAAATATGATCTGATAAGGTTTGGTAACACTTACGTGAATATAGTAATTTCGATACCTTTATCTAGAAATCAAAAAGTATATACTCGGGAAACGAGCAAAAATTTAACCAACGAGATTGAAGAATTGTGGACAATGGCACTTGAAGCCTGCCGAACAGACGTTAAAGACGGTATCTTAAACAAGGACGGTGTGTTCAAAATCATCGAATCATATGAAAACGCCCAAAAATTGTGTGAAAATAATTACCAAGTAGTAAATTTTGAAGCGGCTAAAATTCAAAACTTCATATTGACTGATATTGCTACTATTAAAAAATATGCAAGTGCAAATTTTTACATCATCGATAATGAAAATAGTAAGTTTACAAAAAAAATCCACATCTTGATAATAGAATGAGTATTATTAATCAAATTCATTATATATGTGCAGCTTTCTGTGATAACAGGGCGTTTTATTATATTTTTTAATTACACTTGATCAAATATTAATTTATTTTTCAATTTTTGTATTATATAACTTGGATAAGTAAAGGAATAAAACTACTTAACAAAAATATGAAGTTGAAAATGAAATATTAGAATATTTATTTTCACTTTGACGTTCATATTCCTATGTATTTAAATATACATGTATAACTAAATGATAATAAATGTAAATGATATAACTGGTTAAATAATATATGAATAACATAAACTGTTAATTTACATTTACAACCATAGAAAAAATAATAATTTCATAAAATTATAGTACGTGTAATTTTTAGATAAGAAACAATTAAACTGCACGGATTATGTTCCATATTTTGGGATAAATCCTCAGGAAAATTTAGTATCAAAAACGGTGCGCAGAGGAAACACTACTTTAATTTTAATGGGCGTAGACAACATTGGGAATACCTACAAACGAGAATACTCATCTGACGAAATTAACGATACAATAACTATAGTTAACGAAAAAATTGAATTCGATGAACAAATTTATGATAGAAAATTCGTTATTGAATTCGCGTGAATGATATTGAACAATAAATTTTGAAACATAATTCTAGAGTTTTGATGTAATTTACAATTGACTAACAACTTTTAAAATACAACATGTAAAAGTAATGATCATGTTGATATTTTTATTAGTAAAACTGTAAAGCATGGCTAAGTATGAAACAAAGAGCACGTACACTTTCGATTATGAAAGATTATGATATCAAAATTGATTGTCAATTTTGTCAAGCACAAGTATTAAAACATTGGAAAATAAGACAATTTAGAGAATGTAATAATCCGAAAACTTGTTAACATTTGATGAATTATAATGAATTTGGAAAAAATAAATAAAATGTCGAATATTTAGTTTTTATTTTGTCTCAGTTCGGATACTAGTTTCACACGAAATAACTTTTGAAATGATTTTTTCAGCGACGTTAAATGACCAAAGAGATAAATTTTGCTATGCGCTGGTAAATAAGAATTTTATCTGTATGAATAATAATAAAATTGCAATCTGAAAATTTTTTAATGGATCGAAAGTTTTTAGACCTAAATTCCTGCTAAGGAATTGTAACTGGGCCTATTTTTTTAAAATTTGGTTTATTTAATTGCAGCCATCCAGATTTTTTTCACAAATGTGCAGATATTGAATATTTAAATTAAATAACAAGAGGATGAAAATATAAAAATTTTCAATTCTTGTGATTATCTATCTACCTTCTATCTACCTTCTACTTATATTAAAAAAAAATTCGCCACTGTTTCAAATTAGGATTCAATTTGTTATGAATCGAGAGATGCGGTAGCATCTCTTCGCCAAGTTGATGCTACTGCACTCTTTATCCTGAGGCATCATAGGGGGGAGAGGTGGGGATAAGTTTTGAAAACGGAAAATTTCAATTTTTTTATTCTGGAGAGTTTTTGGGAAAAAGAACTCTACAGATCGAAGGCTTAAAATATATAAATTTTCAATTCTTGTGATTATCTGTCTACCTTTTCTCTATGTATATTTATCAGGATTATTTTCTGAAAGATGAATCCATCGATTATTATTACGATGATGATTTCATGATGATGACGATGAAAAATCACCATCATGAAAAAAATCTATCTATCTACCTATACTAAAAGAATGTTTCGCTGTCGCAGTGCTAGACTAGGAGGAATTTTAATTTAAATAATAAGTATTATATATCGTTGGATAGGTAAATAAAAAAAGAAATTCATTGATCATCATTATATACATGATGATATAATGATGATGATGACAAATCATTAAAACAGCGTTTATTATAAATATTAAAAATATTAGATTGTAGTATATCGTTGGATAGGGAATCTCCAAGTAAATATTGAATCTAGTTTTATTCATGGAACTGTCCAGTTTCTCCTATCTTGTGGTTGGATTCTAGACTGATGAATTATCAAGAGCTTGTGCCGTATCGTCACACACTGTACTACTATGTTCTAGCCAGATAAATTAGACAGGTTGTGGCTGTATATTGGCAAGCAACTTTAAGCGCCACGTATGAAACTGGACCAGATTTGAATAGAACCATTACTAGAAACTTTATGTATACTCCAATAATAAGTCGAAAACTAGAAAAAAATGATCAAAAATAAAAACTCATACTTAAAGTTGAAAAAAATTGTATTTCTCTTTATTTTATTCTATTCTACACTACAATGGTACTCAATTGTATAAATGTACATATTCTAGAAATTTATTTATATAACTTGTTTTTAAATTTGACAATCATGATTCGATATTAATAAATTATTAATACATAACATAACATATTTAAACATATTTATAACATAAACTCTTTTTTAGTCATCTCTAATAATGAAAAAATTTAAACTACTTAGTTTTTATCGCTATAGTGTACCAGAATATCTTCATTGTTTTCCAGTTTTCTCGCCTGTCGTCCTCTATTCCATTCACTGACGTTGGTCATCACGTCAGAAAGTGATTTCTGAATGTCTGTTTTATTGGCATTCCAATTGTTTGCTTTTGAGACCTTGAAAATAAAAGCTAAAACAAGTGAACAAGGATTAATTGTGTATATAGAGGGTGTTCCAAACTACCTACACCATCAAATTATTTTAAATATTTGCAATAAAATCGAAAAATAAAAAAGTACGTATCCGTTATTTTCAAAAACACTATCTGATGATATGAAACTCGACCGTCCGCCCCCCCCCCCCCTTCCTTAGAGGGACAGGAGGTTAAGTTAACTTTAAAAACTTAAATGGAAACCCCCAATTTTTATTGCATATTCGTATTTGATTACTGCATAAAAAAATAAAAAAGTTTTGTCTGAGACATTGTTTTCGATAATCGCTAGATGGCGCTGTAATTCAGAAAGTTATTTTTTCATCATTATTAACGTTTTTATCAATGTTTTTTATTAATTGACGTTTGTTCATTATAACGTTTTATATCAACGATCAATATAGCTGATAACATGAAACCGATCACAGCCAGAAAAAAAGTCACCTTCTAATTCCTAGACATTTCAAATCATGGTTCTATCTGTTATCACTCAGCTGACAAGATGACTTTTTTTGTATTCGATTAAATCTTATCATTCTATGTAATTGAGATTAATGAAAGTCTCAAAAATAAAATAAAACAATCACCTTCAAATGATTCTTCAAATTTCTTCAACTTATTTATATAGAAATAATCTCGATTCCGACTGTCTTCTTTGATTTTCCTCAGCAAAGCACTTTCTGCTTCGTGGGATTGACCTTTACCATCTGTTGTGAAAACACTTTGTTCATGTTTCAGTCGTTTTAAGTTTGTCATGGCTTCGCGATAAGTTTCTAAAAAAATGACAAATTAATCATATTGAGGATCAGAATTTACATACCGTGCAGACTTTTCCCAAATCCTTGGTCATAAAATTAATTTCCTTTGACTTGTCATTGTTATCAGGTGGTGGGGGCGGGGGGGGGGGGTGAATATGCCACTAAATTGTTGTCATCTTCATCGTATTCAGTCCATTTTCTTGGTATAACTTCAATAACTATTTTCACTTTACTATTTGCTCGTTGAGAAATTTAATGAGCACAAATTTGTACAAATTATCTACAAAAAAAATGACACACTGTTTAAAAAAAAATTAAAAAACATAAAATACGATACAAAAACAGACTGCTGAAGTAAGAAAAATAAATCAATGAGTAAAAAAAAAAGTTATTACTTGTAAAAAAATAGTAAACAAATATAAATAGTGAATTTCATAGTTAAGTAACTTAGACATTTAAAACCCAAAACAAATCATAATTTGAATTCTATTTTAAATTTTATTATTCAATGTATGATTCTATAACCTAAAAAATTTACACATTAAAAATGTTTTCAATCAGTACATACAAATACACATGAGATTGACGTAAGAGTTTATATAAATGAAAAAATATTCATATTTTAATTAGTTTACATTATAACTATTAGTTTAATTTTGTTTGAATTAATGCAAAAGAGGCATTAGGGTGACTGCCCCAGTGAATGATCAAATAAGAAATAGGTTTGTTTAAACTATGTTTTATTAAAAGAAAAATGACCTAAAAATAATAAGTGATTGAAATTCACATTATTTAAAGTTTAAATTTTCATAAAAAATGGAAAGATACCAGAAAAAACATTGAAAATGAGATAGTAATTATTAACTTCTGAATTTTGGTTAAAAACGCCAGTAAATAACCGATTTACCTAGCAAATGACTGCTGTGATTCAATGAATGACCGATTGAATATTTAACACAAGAATATAGTTATTAGATAAATTAATAAAATAATAAGTAATTTTATTGATATTAATCTTTTTATTATTAATATCATTATCATTTGTCACGCGGTGCTGGTCAGGCACCGCGGGATTCGCGCGGGGAAAAATTGCAATGTATTTAGGCGGGCTAGCGCTCGGATGGCATCATTTAGGAGCAGACGACTTGTACACATCTTCAGTCTTTATTTTCGCTATCTTTGTTTTTCCTCGATGGTTTTTTAGTTTTTGCTACTTCCAGTTTCAGTTTTTGTTTTCGGAGTCGTTCTTCTTCTTCTTCAAAAGGCGTTCTTCTGTTTTCTTCTCTCTTTCGAGCCTAGCTTTTTCTTTTTACTCTTCTTGCAATTTTTTTTTTTGAAGTCGTTCTCTCTCTTCTTTTCTTTTTCATTTTACGTATTTCCTTGTCGTCGTTTTTCCTTTTGAAATTTCTCCAGTTCCTTTTAATTGTTGCCCACTTCCGTTTTTAGACGACATACAAAAATTTCACTACAGCCAATAATCTGGAATAAAAGATTAGAAAAGACAAACTATTAAAAATTGATTAAATAACCGTCAAATAATTTTTTTTTTGTATAAAATTCGAATTAATTTACTAATAAATAAACACAAAACCCAGTTTTTCATTATTTTTAATTTACCTGTTCATCGATTAATGTTTATAATCTTCAAGATTGAGTTTTTGTCGAAGTGTGTCGTGTATTCTATTCATTGGTGCAGCAACGTTTTTTATTTTTACCTATAAATGACCGATGGTATTATTAATTTAATATTGATAATTTTGACTTTTTGATAACAAAAAAATGATAGAACGATGTTTAAACTAATCAATTAATGTTAAATATTAGATTAAATTTGTTGAATTATGTTTAACAATAACATTTTGTCTTACCTCACGCTCGTAGGCGCCAATAAGCACGGACCCAACCTCTCGGTTTGTTTACAATTGACACTTTTTCAACCAAAATAAGGTTAGACAAATTGCGCATTACGTTGCGCAACATTCTAAACGTGCACTCAAATGGTAAAAGAATCATACGCCGAACTCAGTTACATCAAAACATCACGTTATTTATATTTTTAATCGCTTTTTTATGAAAACGGTCATTCACAGGTGTCCGGTCAAATATTGGTGCATTCACCCTACATATATTTTTGAACGGTTATTCCCTTGCACCGACAACCGAACTAACTTTCGTTCAACATTTTGGATCCTCACTCGAAATTCACCAGACAATTCATCATTCGTTTCAAACAAAATCTTCGGAATTACATGGAAAATCACACATTGGCTTTTTTTTACTAATACTGCAACCGCTTAAATAAATTCTATTATTTGATACTATCATGTCTCGGATCTCGATTACTGATTTGTTTTTGAATAAAATAAAATTGTTCAGTCTTTGTAAAGTTAAAGTCGACGTTTTATTAAATTTGTTTTATTCCATATTCATTAAGTCGCTCTGTAAAATTTCAACATCCTTTTTGATCTTAGGTCGATTATTGTTTACAACTGAAAATTTTTTATACAGTCTTCTACAAACATATATTGGTCAGATTTGGAATGGATTTTCCATTTTTAAATCTGGAGTAGATTTTCAACTGAAAAAACTATTTACGTTTGACTACCTAATATCTGGCCAGAAGTGTTGGGACATGAACCATTACAGTAAGGTACCGAATATGCATTATGTATTTGTAGGCAATTCAATTTTAAACATTTCTATCATTTTAAATTCAGAAATGAATAAAAATATGAAAAATGATATGCAAACATATGAAGAAAAAACTAGTTGCCCCAGTTATCGTTCAATTTTTCTTGTAGTGTACCAGTTATCGTGACTTTCGGGTACCGGTTATCGTAAGAACAGTGCAGCCTTCATAATATGTAATTTATAACCTGTAAAGTAATTAAAATTTCGAATTTTGATATTAACAAATGTGAGTTCCGTGTAAGAAATGTGGATTACGTTACTTTTAATTTTATTATTAAAATATTGAAAAAATCAGAAATTCAATTCGTAGGAAATAGACCATAGTAAAATAGAAGTAGGCAAATTATAGAAGTCGTTTTTATTTTTAAATGATTAACATTTAAAATCTTTACAAATCTAAATAATTAAAGTGTTGAATTCCTGTTAACGATTGCTTGTATCAGATTTTGTTCAACATAAATAATAATAACAAAGAATAAAAAGTGAGGTAACGTTTAAAAAACGTCACTTTTCAGTTGATTTGTTTTGAATGTTCACATAATTTGTCATTAATCGTTTTTAATTAACTATAAATAAACTAGCCGAAAAGATATTTGATACCTATTGTATTATTACTTACGTATATTAGCGTAGTGAATAACTACAGACCTTTGCAATTGCGAACCACAAAGTTTCATTTTCGGTGAATAATAATTTTATATTAATACAACTAGGGGGCTACGCCCGCCAAGCGAGCTGCGCCCCCTGCGCTCTACGCGCGCCAACCCCTTTTTATTTTTTTATTGACCCTTTTTTTTCATTTGAAATGAATCCACTGTTATTAGAAAATTATTAACCGTTTCTGAAAAACCTCGTCTTATCTTTTTTTTCTTTTCCTTTTTCAAATCTCATTTTCATCATCATCTTCTTCTTTTATTATTTTCTGTCTTATTTTTTTTCTTTCTTCTTTTTTACATATAAATTATTTATTTTCCTTTTTTTATATTGAATCTCCTGTAGATTCTTTTAAAAATCCTGTTTTCACGTTTTGTTCTCCTCTGATTCAAATCCCTTTGTTTCT
>JAQQRF010001499.1:0-11375 GCA_030523145.1 Trissolcus brochymenae | reverse complement strand
GCCCGTAAAGCAACACTACGCAATCGGATTTTTCCACTCACTAGTACCGAGGTCGGTGGCTAGCTGGAAAGTTTGGAACGTGTTATAACATCTTGATGGAAGAAAGCAATATGGGTCATTCCATGGACCTAGGTGTGTCGAATCGAATCTACGGAGCGACGTTGTTGCTGACGATTTGATTTAGTACCAACACTCGCTGCATGCTTGGGTATTTGTAATTAAAAGTGAGGTTAAGAATTCTGAGAGGAGACGGGTGAGGGAAGAGCAGAGGTTCGGGGGAATGTGGACGGAGAACGAGCAGAAACGGGGGGAGGGGCACAGAGAACGGTAACTCTACAGTGACTCCGATCGAGAGAGCCTCGGTCGCTCCGATGGTGTAAACGCCTTTGCAAGACGGAACAGCTGATCGGGAATGCTTGACAGTTGCTACCGTGAAGAATGTGGGCAGGCCCCCGTTGACGGAGCATTGGAGCAAATGGAGGGAAAATGGCAATGGGAATATCAGGGTCTGGGTAGAGAAAAAAAGAAAAAGAGAAATCTTGGAAAGAGAGGGAGAAAAAAAAAGGGCAACAAAAAAAAGTGGTGGAAGATCGGGAGGAGTAGGAAAAGGAGGACATGTTACAGGTGATGAGGAAAGGGTTAGCGTCCATGTTTGAAAAGATGGAGGAGGAGAAAAGAAAGAGGAAAAATGATCTGGAGGAAATGAAAAAAGACAATGAAGTAACGAAAAAGAGATTAGAAGAAAAACTAAAGAAAACGTCTGTCAAACTGGATATTTTGAGATCGAAAATGAAACTTGAGATAGAGGGTTTAAAGAGGGAACTACACAGAGAAAAGAGTATTTGTAAGTATTTGTATAAAAAATTATATCAAGCAAATAATTTTTATACAAATATTTTGTCAACAATATGCAATGAAAATTTATTCTGTTGCAGTCAAATGATTCTCCCAAGATATACGAAGGGCATTAAAGAGATATTTTTCAAAATTTTCTTGTCAAACAATAATAACTAAAAAAGTAACTAAAATGTGCGCGAGAGATAAACAAGTTACATGAAATTCCACCTTAACAGTGAATGTAGGGAAAACGAAAAAAAAGAAAAGAGTGTGGACTTGAAAGAGAAACACTTTTCGAAAACTCAGTAAAATTATTTTAAAAAATCGGAATGTTAATTTTAGTCAATTTTCTTTCAAATAGAACAGTTTATTTCAATTGCATTGTAATCACATTCTTCTTACAATACAGTTTAATTCTAATATCTTAAACATGGATTTGATTTTACTGGAACCATCAAATTTATTTGTTTGATTTTAAAACACTTTAAGTTTAAACGATAATGCCGAACTCCTTCAAATAAATTTTTGATTCCAAAAATTTGCAAAGCAACCAAAAAATATGTTATGATGTTATATAAATTGCAAAATTAATTAAAGTTAAGCAGCGAGCATCTTTATCGACGCCGCTGAATAGAAAATCAAGATATACGGAAGTAAAAACAAAAATAATATACTCGATCAAATTCACAATTGATCGAGAAAAGTAAACACCGAATTCAAATGAATTTGAAAGTAGATGCTACCTGAGTCGTTAACTGCATTTAGTGAATGTGATAAAAATTGTTTTGAGACCGTCTACCTTAACACAATTTGAAACTTGCAGATGGCGAAAAAATGGACGTTTGGATAAAATAATGGGAGATATAAAGAGATGGTACAAATATAGCAGTAATATTATAATGTTAATATAATAATGTCAATATATAATATTAATGTTGTGCGTGTGAGTAACATTATTGATAGTCGAAACGATCATACGGACACTCTTACGTACTCTTGCTGGAGTATCTGTTATTATAGATTTCGCTACAGGTAAAGTTCTCGTAAGTAGGTATCCGTTATAAATATTGCTCGTATTGTGCTATGAACGTAAAGTTGTTTACTTTCCACATACAGGACAGTAAAGAAAGGTTCTCTACATAGTATTGAAATGTATGACTTTATCTTTTGAACGTTCATTGCCGATGTCAATAAACATAGCGATATTTACAATGTTATCTTGAATTGCAGGCCATACGCAGAAAATTAAATCATCGTTAAAAAAAATTCAGTTCAGACAAAGCCAGCCAGAAAGAATATCTACTGAAAACCGCATGGACTTTCTTTCTCAACATAATTTGACATTAAAGATAGTTTACATGATGAAACAATTCAGTGTTAAAGCTCCTAGTTTATTACTTATCGTTACGAAATATTCATTAATTTTGTTTAATTCTGTCTTTTGGAAATTAATAGAAAGAAACCGCATTTTCTTAATTCGTGACAGTTTTCATGCTAGAGGAGTGAATTATTCAGTGCAATAAAAAGAAGAAAATTCACTGTTGGCCTTAATAATGAGGATGATAAGATAAAAATCTATTTTTATTAAAATCACCGAATAGTGTAGAAGGCAATGATAGTTTGGTTAAACACAAGTGCCCAAAAATTTGCATAATTTACCAGTTAAAGAAGTAACACGAATTATTTCTTCTGTCAAACACATTTCTGTCAAAGATTACATAAATTAAATAAATTCTAAGCACGACTACTTCCATCAAATGCGAGGTCAAATGAATAAAGCAAGAAAAGAGTGTCGTCTCTTTACAGTTTGGATGCAAGTCAATTCGCACATTGTCAAAGTTCGTGTAAGGTAGATGGACCCCTTATCGTGATTGTACCCTTTATCGTGAGTGTTCAGAATTTAAACATTATTACAAAAAACTAGATTATCTGATATAAATTTATTTCGGTGAAATAGAAATCTTGTTTTATTAGCTATTAGTTAGTCTGGCTATTTGTAAATGAAAAACCTTTAAACAAATCATACAATAAATTTTAATTTGTGTTGTTACCCAAATGTCTATCGAAATTTGATCGCTTAATATTTGAGTTAAGGTGTACCGTCAAATGAAATCATTTATATTAAAAACATGCCTCAACAATAAACATAGGTTAAAATTAGTAAACGATAGCTATAGTGTATAGTTCAATAAAAAACGATCCAAACAGTGTGAATAATAATGTAAGTGTTTTAAAATAATAAATAATCACGGTAATAGGTGCATTGCAATTAGGCTTGTCTGGTTATCGTGACTGAAGTTGGTATTGTGTCATCAATTTAACAGAATGATGACATCGAAGAAAAACTGAATTAAAGTGTTGATAAGCGTAAGTAGCTGTAATGTTCCTTTTTAACTATGGAAAGTAGACTTTTCAATAGTAATAATAATAGTAAAATATGAAAACAAATAACATAAAATACTAACCTAACCATTTTTTGTTTTGATTCTGTTCAACTGGTTGTATCCTGGTTGTGTAAATCCAAATAAAAAAGCCATGAAATGTGCATTGAAGGTAGAAAAAATGATATATGTTTGTAAACATTGATGGGTAAGATTATGTTTGTTTATCTTCTAAGTATCTTTTTCAAATTTTATATTTTATCAAATGTAGTATTAAAGCGATAAATGAAAGTCGGCGTTAACAAAAAACGCGATAAAGTCCTTTGCAAAGTATAATGATTAAAATATTAAACAAAATATATCCACCGATTTATATAATTGCAAAGAATCGTTGGATGTATTTTTTTTTTAATATTTTAAACATTATATTTTGCAAAGGACCTTATCGCGTTTTTCGTTAACGCCGACCCTCATTTATTGCCTGAATTCAAGTAAAAGTAATTGATTACTAATTCTAAATAAAACGTTTCATTTTAGTCAGTTGAAAAAAGTTAAAATTTTTAGACGAGGTTCCGCAAATGGCACTGGAATCTGTAAGGTCCAAAGAGGATAACCTGAACTCAGCAAGCAAAAAATTCGGAACATCCCGACAAACTTTAAACGACAAAATCTATTATAGAACTCCTGGAACTAAAACAAAGTGTGGCCCGAAAGCTGTTCTGATGCCTGAAGTGGAACAGATTTTTGTAAGTTGGATGTCGAGCATGGAATAGCCTGGCTGGCCTGTAACAAAGAATCAGCTGATTTACAGCGTTGAAAGATACGTGAATAAGAATAACTTAAAACCAAATTTTATCAACAATCGACTTGGTCGTCGATAGTTTAAAAAATTTATGAGAAGGTATCCAGAGGTGTCTCAACGAACTGCCCAGAATTTAACCAAAAGCAGATCCTGTGTGACCGAATCAAATATTTGACGATAGATTGAAGAAGTTCCAACTTATCTGAAAGCAAACGGATTTTATCACATTCTTTCGAATCCTAATAGAGTGTGGAACAGTAACGAATCTGGTATTCTCTCGTGCCCGGAGGAGGGCAAATGTATTTTCAAGAAAGGGTCTAAGACAGTGTTCTTATCAAATGATAATAATAATAATATATAACAAATAATAAATAAATAATAACAAAGAATGTATAACAACTCTTTTCTCTGGTCATATTTATTTTAAGTGCAGTAGATTTACAGCAGTTTGTTCACTTATCGTTTTTTTCAGTCAACGCACGAGGAGTCATGGCGCCCCCAATGATAATAGTGAAACTACAACGCATAGCTGACAATTTGACAGAATCATTGCCTGATGGGTGGTCATTCGGTCGCTCTCCAGAATCTGGATGGATGACAAGTGCAACCTTTTTTGAGTACGTGGCCAACCGTTTCTATCCATGGCTCATGGAGAATCAAATTGAATTACCATTTATTCTATTTTTGGATGGACACGCGTCTCATCTGACAATGGAGTTGAGTGAATTTTGCAGTCAGCATGGGATCGTGTTGATTGCACTGTATCCAAATTCCACGCACATGCTCCAACCATTGGACGTAGCATTTTTTGGTCCTTTTAAGGCAAGTTGGAAGAAAACTATCACAAATTTTGGAGGATAATGGAGGCCGGAGAATAGAACGATGAGTTTGCTTTTATGGTTAAATCCACTTTGATGGAAATGGATATGAATAAAATCTTATCCAACGGATTCAGGACAACTGGACTACTACCATTTAACGCAGATATCATAGATTTTTTAAAGTACCTTGCTTAAACCAAGTCTATAAATGATGAACCATTTCTACAGAGAACCAGTGATACCAACAATGACTTTCTACTTCGTCTAGAGGAAAAGTTGCGCAGCAGAGGAAGACTTGATACTGATTATCTCACTTGGGACGGTCCAACTGAAGATCAAAGTTTATTTCAGCTTTGGAAAGAATTTGAAAAAATTAAAGCGAACAGAACTGCTTACAAAATCGAGCTCATATTCTCCTGAAAATCTCGAATGTTTGGCCCCTTCTTCAGAGTTGACTACTACAGATGATGGACGCCCAATAATAGAGATTGAATATGTTGAAAATGCAGGGTCTAGTCAGGTTGTGATTAACGATGATTTAGGATTACTATCGGAACTTCTTTTTGATGGAACAATGATTCTGGAATCAAATGACATTCAGGTCAACTATGTCGGTGCAGATGTGTGCGACCAATCATAGGACGAAGACTTCCATTTCAGTTTTGTACAATCAATTCTGGGTTCTGCGCGAGATGATTTTTCACTGGCCTTTCCACCAACTTCTTTGAAGGAAATACTTCGGGAAGGAGCTACTTCGGATATCGAGAAACAAGTTGGACAAGTTGGACCTGAAACAGAAACACTTTGCGGTAAGGATACAAACTCTGTAACTCAATCTTCTGGTATGTTTCAACAATATTATAATTAATTAATATAATTGTTTTATCCCATTATCTGCACACTAATTGCTATTATTAATTATCTTTCCAGAACATGTTCCTAGAACAACACTTTGCGAGCGGCTGTCAAATTCGCATGAACCTGCGACTCCAACATGTGGTATATTTTCATTTAATAATAAATAAAATAAATAAATAAATTAAAATAAATCAATAAAAAAAGGAATAAAAGAATCAACAAATTTATTCATTCTTTTATTAATTTGTTTAATTTTCGCAGAATCTCCTGAGTAATCCGCCAGTTCATACACACCTGTCTTACAGAGAGACCAAGATTTACCTGGTGACGTGCCAAAATCAAATTCATCGCTTCAACTCCAGTCATCAAACATTCCAAATGCATTCAAAGGTGTATTATACTGGCCACGGATTAATCCAAAGAAAGAGACTGATAAACGAAAAAAAGAAAAAAATCCCCTCGGTTATCATATCGTTGCAGTGGAAGCACTATAAAGAGTCAAAAGAAAATGCAAAAAAACTGAGATTTAGAGGAAAGAAGATAAAAAGAAAAAGTGCGAAGAAGCCAAGAAACAGAAAGAATTGGAGAAGCAAATAAAATTGAATAAAAAACTTGTAAAGCAAGAAATAAAACGTGAAGAAGAGATGGTTAGAGAAACAAAAGAGAAAGCTAAGAAAAAAGATGCGATTGCAAAAGACAAGGCAGCTAAAAAAGCAGAAGCTTTGAAAAAACTCCAGAACGTCAAGTCAAACGATCATGAAAGAATTTAAAAAAATTAGGTGTTCTTAAATGAGCCGATACATACTGTACTTGCGTAGATTGATTGAAATGGCCTATAAAAGAGTATGAAAAAGTCTTTTTTTCGACTTTTGAATCATTAATAGTATCAATTAAAAACTCATGACTTATATAAAAATTTAAATCTTAAATTAGAGCAATAAACTCTTTTTAACGGCGTTAAAGTGTATCCTTACAATTGCCATTTTCAACAAATGTAAATCCTCTGTCTTTAATAGTGGCCACAATTCTACTAGGACTCAGCCCCATGAACTCGTGGATTTCTATCAAGAGTTCGGCTGAGATCCGAAAAATTGCTTGCACGCAATAGCATGACTTTCGTTCTTTGAACCATATCCACATTGAAGTCCAATTTAAGCGTAGAAACATTCATTTTGGATCAATCTAGCCAAAGTTTTTGTAAAAAAAAAAAAAAAGAAAGGTAATAATGAAAATCAAAGAAGGAATAAAGAAATCTTTTTTTCAAAATTTTCATATTTTCGATCAATATATCATTTTTCAAGTTTTTTTAATTCATCGAGAAATTCTAAATTTTGAATTTCTGATAAAAATACATAATAAACACATGTAAAATTCGTTCCTAGAATCATTCAAAATTGACGTATTGTTTTGTAAAATTTTTTGCTTCAAAACAATCAATTATTCCAAGCTTTAGTTGAAAAAAAGGTTTTTCCAAATAAAAAATTAAATAATCTGTTTTTGTTTGAAAAGCTTAAGTCTGTTTTTACTCAAATTTACTCAATTAACTTTTAATCAGCATTAAAACTTTGAAATTTGTTTTGTTAGTAATGTAATTCACCTATTAAATTTATCTGTGCTATTTACTTATGAATTCACCAGTGTAATTTACCTGTGTTAATTGATTATGTAATTCTTCAGTGAAAATGGTACTTTACCTGTGTAATTTACCTATAAAACTTACCCGTGTAGTTTACCGATTGAATTTACCTGTGTAATTCATCCATGTACCTTACCCGTGTATTTTTCTAGTGTAATGTACCTGTGACATTTGCCCGTGTAAATTATCTGTTAAATTTACACGTGGAATTTCCCTGCATAATTCACTTGTCTAGTTTATCCGTGTATTTTTCCCGTGTAGTTTGCCTGTGTATTTTTCTCGTGTAATTTACCTGTTAAATTTACCCGTGTAATTTACCTGTTAAATTTATTCGTGAAAATTACCTGTTAAATTTACCCGCGTATTTTACCTGTGTTAATTTACTCTTTTTTTACGTGTTTAATTTACCTGTGTAATTTGCTCGAACGATATACCTGTTTAATTTATCCACGTAATTTACCTGTGCAATATACCTAAGAATTTATTCCTGTAATATAACTATGAATATACCCGTGTAATATACTCGTATCATTTACATATGTAATATACCTATTAATTTACCTATTTTTGCACCCGTGTAATTCACCTGTTCAATCAACGCGTATAATTCACCTATGTAATTTACCCGTGTTACTTGCCCGTGTAATTTTTTTGGTTTAATTAACTCGTGTGATTTATCCGTGTAATTTACCCATGTGATTCACCCGTGTCATTTACCCGTGTCATTTACTTGCATTATTTCACCGTGTAATTTATCGGTTTAATTTACCCGTATAATTCACCCGTGCCATTTACGTAAGAATTTACCCCTGCCATTAACGTATGAGTTTACCCATGTAATTTACCCGTGTAAATGAACTGTGTAATTTTCCTGTGAAATTTTCATTTTATCGGTTTAATTGAACCCACGGATTCTAAAAGGGGACTTACGCTCGAAACGTCACCCAAGCGTTTTCCAGATCGAGGGAACTTTCATTGAAAAAAAAAAATTTTTTTAATGGAAATAAAAAATACTACATTGTGTAGAATGAAAATGCGCATCTTTTTTATATGAAATATTTTTATTAAAAAAAATTATTACACCCTCGAAAAAAATAAAAACCCAGTTTTCTCGATTAACGATTTTAATGTAATTTTTAAGTTCAGCTCGCGAAAGCTCAAGACTGAGTCAGTGAATCGACTTGAAAATTTTTATCTAAAGAATTGAGTAGATGTTGATAATCATAAGTCTAAACTGATTTCAAAAACATGCGACCGAAAATAGTTATTAATTCCTAAAATTGAAGGTACACTGTCGTAGCACTCTTACTTTCAACCTAAAAAAGTATCGAAGGAATTCTAAAATTATGTAGACTCAGAGCGACAAACTTATTAAAAAAGGTTCAAAGAAGTGCCACCATCTGAATTTAAAAAACAAGAAGAGGATAATTTTGTTACAAGTCGGACGCAGCGGCAACAAGTTTTTTTAATATAGGGAGAAATTGTCAATGTTATCGATGTTTGAAAAGTGGTTATTTTTTGAGAAGATACAGGGGGCGCTAATTTTATATACAAGGTGGTCGTTTTAACTTTAAACCACTCAATATCATAAAAATAATGCTTCCTAAGAAAAACATGTCTGAAGTTAAAACAACCACACTGCCTGGAGAGACGAGAACGCATATTCTGGATGAAGAGAGAAATCGTAAAATGGAGATGTGGGACTTATTCACGGATGGCAGGAGGACCCACCGCCTTATCTCGGATATATTTATGTGGACCTCGAGAAGTTGGGTAGATGAGATTAGAAGTTGGGTAGAAGTAGATTATTATTTTACCCAGCTTTGCACTGGCTAAATGCTTCAGGTCATGCCTGGCGAGGTTTGGACTAAATACTTCACTTATATTTTCAGCTTGTGATGAAATTGAAGATTCTGCACTGCACATTTTCTTCCAGTGCTCTCCCGCTCCACTGATGAAAAAGTAGTGTTGGATTGGCTGCTTGGAACACCCGTCTATCCAAAACAACCTCTTGTCAGCTTGATAATTCTACACGAGAGCAATCGGAAGGCCGTGGCAGATATGGCTTCGCGATTAATCAAAAGACTCCAACTTGATCAAAGGGAACGTAGAAGAGAAGAAAAAAAAACATCAGCAGTGATGGTTCAGCCGAGAGCGAGCAATTGCATATCCACCACACAGAAATAGTGTCTGTTGGCAGTTCCTCGCGGGGTTAAAATGAGGTACACTCAAGGTTCGGGATAATAGGTATTAGTTTCAGGACTGAGTCCTGCAGATCCTCAGAGGTAGTCATGAGAGACACGTCACTGGGAACCGCGAAATCGTATTTTCCTCTTGAAAAACATACACATAAGAATTATATGATATATATATAAATACATCATTTCCTCATAAATAATCAGTCTAAAATCTGAAATAACGTCATTTTAAAAAATTTGTAAGATTTCAAAAGTTTATATTTATCAAATTGTGAATAACGACTAACGCGTCATCCGTTATAACAAATAACGCATTACTCATTTGAGTTTGAATAACTAGTTAATCATTATTCATGTAAAAGTGAATAATAATTTTGCCGTTATTTATCATTATTGTTATTTAAATGACTGTTATTTAAACAATGTTCGTCACTGTTTCACAGTAAAACTTAAAATGGTGATGTTAAATCGGTCCTTATTTCTCCGGACCTAAAGCGAATACGAAGCTTTTGATATTAATTATTTTTAATTTTTTGTATAGTATTGTAGATTTCTTGTACATTATTCTACTCTATATACTTTTACTGCCATGTTTAATTTCTAATTTAATATATAATATACAGGGTGATCCCGGAACGGTCAAATATCACGAAAAATTGTTGGAAAATCGGGGAAACAAAAAATCACGTGTCAAATATTTTTTGAAACCCTACTTAACGATATCAAACTTGACCCTCTACCCCCACCCCCTAGAGGTAGAAAGGGAGGTAACTTTTAATTCTTAAATAGGAACCCCTCTTTTTCGTTACAGATTTAGGTTCTTCGTTAAAAAAAAAGAAAGTTTTATCTGAACAATTTTTTCGAATTCATGACAGATGTCACTGTAATCGGTCAAAATCTTTTTGGGGTTGAAATTTCAGAGTTAGGGCAGTAACTCTCGAAATGGTCATTGGATTAAGAGAAAAACACCAGGTAGTCAATATTGTTTGACAAGCTATTCGATGACAGGGGGTAGGGGCCGGGGACCTTGTTTTGAGCGAGTCCCCTTGCAAATGATATCATATTATCGGATGTTCAATGTTTGACTGTATCATTCGATACAAAAGAGAATTAAGCCATTCATATGCACATATCCTTGATCTGGGGATGCTTAACAATAACAAAAGCGTGTTACAGTTATTTCATAACACATTAATAGCATCAAGCACTTTAGTGTATAAAATACAAAAAAACTTGAACATTGTTTTTTCGACGGTTATAAAATGGTGAATGACTCAAAGATATGAATAATTTTTTGTTCTCATTTATTATAATGTCAGTAAATCTCGTTAGAAAAACGACTAACCTAATAGAAAATCAATCCTTGGCATCTGTCATCCAAGAGCCAGTCCTTCCTCATACAGACTCCGTTCAGTAACCGTAATCGTTAAACAATAACAAGTATAAATTATCGCCAAAAGGTAAAGACTGAATCCACATGTTACGTAAGCAGTATTTACTATAATTATTTATTAGATTATGGGGTTTAATAACAACACTAAAAAATAGATTCTAAACTATTTGTTTATTCAAAATTATTTTTGACTCTACTTTAACGACGAAGCACGAGGAAGTATACTCTTTCAGGGCTTTTCGCTAACTAGACTGTTGCCCCAGTGATGGCCATTTTATGTACAAGTTTTGAACCTATATTTAGCATCTGGTCAGCATTTGTTTTGCCATACCTTTATCTTATCTGTTGCGGAAGCAGGGTATGCAATAAATAAATACCGAACAACACGAATTATGAATAATCGGATATAATTGTTTATGTCACGTTGTACATTGCATGAGTGTGTCAGG